>CABFVZ010004007.1:16272-29683 GCA_902151445.1 Timema monikensis
CCCCCCCCCCCCCTTTTTACATGATGGGGGTGGGTAACGGTAACAGCATGTTTAGTTTATTAATGATCAAGGTTTCAATAAGTAGTATACAAAGATTTATTGTAATACCTTAATCAGTTTTCAAAATATTTCACACAATAATTGATTTTAGCTCTATGTTTATGGGTGTATACCACCCTTAATATGCAAGATGGACCCTAGGTGGCTGATGTGAATGATCCTGCCAAAGTTTGATGCAATGTTTTAGGTACACGTTGTATACAACATTGTACTTATTGGTCGACTTTTAGCCATGAACATATATCAAGCACAAACACGGAAGGAAGAATTTATAATCCTAATCAAATCCATTTAATATATATTTATATGCCAAGTTCAGGTGATCTGCAACTGTCACTTTGAATAGATAATAAAAATACCGATAAAATATTGCTAACAATATGTTTGGATCTATCCATGTTGCCTCAATACAAAAGATACTATTTTCAAAATACCTATCTTGGCGTGTCGTAACTAAACAACCATTTCATGTAAACCGCTATTGTTTAGATATCTATGTTTAGCATCAAATCGTATATTCTATTTATTTTAAAGCTTGCAAATAGCCACAAGGCGTACTGTCACCCCCTTCCCACGAGGTGCTATGGGATTTCTTCGTCGTTTGTACCTGTTGAATACCGCCACTTTATGTTCACTCCTGACCATTTTGCGTCCCATCCCGCTCATTTTGGGACATTAACAGGGCCTGGAGCTTAATTATATTGCAACTCTATTTCAGTGAAGTCAATCGTAATGGTAGCTTATATAATAAACACATTTTATGACAACCTGATAGAGAAAACATTATTTTTACCGTGCATTTTTTTAATATCTGAAGAATTTTACAGTTTATGCTATTTTGTGACATTTTTGCAGCTTTTTTTGGCATTTTTGGCATTTGGCATTTTGCCCTTGATGACTGCTTTTTTGCACCATTTATATATTTAAATAATGTCCCATTTTTTTCAAATATCTGAGAGGACTTGTTTTATCGGTTAGGGTTTGGAGAGCATTCCTGGATTTATTTCTTGATGGGGGCTTAACACAAAGAGAGTCGGTCGTTGTTTGGGCTCTTCTCTCGACTAGGAGTGGCATAGAGAGAGCAGAGATGAAGAAACTTTCCCGACCAGCGTTCCACTAAAGGACTGGCTCAATTCTGGACTAGTTTAGTGTAACACCTCTCATTTACGTTTTTAATGGGCATTTAAAAATAAAAACTTGTTGAATATTATGAAAGGAAATGAATAATTGAAATTAATCTATAAATATTTAACTATTTTTAAATTTTGAAGAAGGAAAGTTTATTATTAATTTATCAAAATGAATGTCTTAGATAATATTAATGTAATTAACTCAATACAAATACATTGAAATTAACACATTTAAGGGGGAGGTGATAATTAATAATTGGTAAATAATGTATAAAAATAAAATGATACTATTTTCCAAATTAGTTTGAAACATGCTATATTTTGATAGCCCATATATTTACTATCGGTTGATAATTTGTTATCTTCAACAGCACATAAGGTGTACTGTACTGAGTTCAAAATCAAGCACAAGTACAATCAAGTACAAATCAAGCAAGAATGGCTATAGAGGTTTGTAATTCCAAGGAAACATTTAGCAAGACCTAAATCTAAAGTTCATACATGATATGGTAATATTCCTCAAGAATAAAATTATTTTGATTTAATAATTCAAATAATTTAATAAATAACATATATTTTTTCTTAAATAAGCCCTGTAACAGTGAGCAAAGGAGCAAATATGTGTTTTGCGCCACGTCTTACTTACCATCCGAGATATGCTCATTGTTACACTAATGGGGGGAAAATACTTCCGGTAGGTCTTAATAGTTTGTATATTAATATTATATTAAACGCATATCTATTTCTCGCAATGTGTGCTAGTAAAATTAAATACGATAGTCGGTGATTGTATCCTGGACGTGTGTAGAGAAGAAGGTTTACTACTATTCCTGCACGCAAGTTAGGGAACTTTTCCTTTCTCCTTTGTAGACACTAGAGTAACTATTAGTAAAGTCTGTTCACGGTAGGAATTGTTTTCTGAAAGGCCTTTTTCCATACCAGAAATATATTATATATTAGGATATTGGTAGGAAAAAGGACCTTTCAGAGAGTAATTCCTACCGTGAATGGAGTATATATTTGTATAGTTCAAACAAAAACTGGGCTTATATATATTCCAAACTATACCCTTCTCAAGTTTTTTGTTAACTAAATAAAATATTTCTCCATCAAATGTATTTATAGTAATCAACAATATTTAGAAAGTTCCTATTTGCACACAGTTAAAACAGTGTAATGCTCACAGTGGTGAACTCTTATTTTGTGTCAAGTGCATGGCTAAGCTATGTCCTGTTTTCGTTAATCTGTTTATGTGTTAAATACTGTTAGTAAACTCCCCTACATACTTTATCCACAGATAAAATAGCAGTTTTTAATGTTATAATTTATATTTCATAGTTTAAATTCGGGCTTTATATTTATTAGTAATACTATTTTAGTTATTAATTTTTCATTTTAACATAGTTAAACCCCCCAGGCACTTTAAAAGTTAATACATTCTTACTTTAGAAAATTTGTTTACTGAGTGAATTGGACAGTGAACAAACGCCTTAAGATCGCTGATGCATAAAGTTAGTCTCGTTCTAACGAATTTGCAGGCTTTCTTGTACATTAGGTGATGTCACTATCCAACCAATCAGAAGGCTGAGAATTAAGCGCCATTCTTATGATAGGTTTAGAGCATTGGACGAAATAGAAAGATTCTATGACATCAGTAGACGGTATGGCGTGGTTTTCTCAGAGTAAGAAATCTCTGGAACCAGCCATAGAACAGTCGCGTTTTGGCTGGACATGTGATAGGAGTTGCGTGGCAAGTAGATAAGAAGAATGTAACGAATAGACGCGGTCAGACTAGGGAGGAGTGTGGACGTGGATAGTACGTATTTAGAAATATAATTGTAAAATACACGGTTGAACTAGGGAGAGGGGTGGACGTATGTGCCACATATTAGTTATGTTACACTGCTCTAATTTGATACTAAAATAAACTCAAAGTATTAGTCAGACATGTTTTCTGCATTTTATTCTAGAACAGTCTATCCCTTTGTACGTGGGGATGCAATTCTAATCTCCACACGTAATCACGTAATAAGTAGTACAGGCAGCGAACCATACTTATAACAATAGGATACTGCATCAAGCGGTACCATTAGAACACCATTAAGAAGGAAGCGAAAGCTAGGGATCGGCTCACCAATGAGCATTACAATAGGTGCCACCTCATCGCGAAGCTACGGAGTACTACAAATAGATGCCACAACTGTGGGAAGAGTGACGGATTATCATGATTGGCTCACAGCTGTGGGGTAAACTACGAGAACGTTACAAATGAAACCCCATCGTCTAAGAGATGAAACGTCATAATTAACACCCCAACGTAGGGGCACGGATCGTCACAAATGGCTCCCCAACGTAGCGGACGTGTATCCTCATAAATGTCTCCCAACTCAGGGGTCCAAACCATCATAACATCAGTCTCGTAATATACTAGGCATAAATAGGTTAGAGTTCAAGTCCTAAAGTCACACCAAATTATAGTTTTTCATACCTACCTTTCTCGCATAAAGGTTAGTCAGTTAGCTATATCCAACATTATATTAACGATTTTAGTCGGCTGCAAATATTAAAAAAAACCACCTTACCCTTAAAAAAATTGCTACAAAATTGTTCTCAGTGGTTTCTTGTAGTATCAGGTGTGCTGAGTAAAATATTAAAAGTTTACCAAAGTTTGACCACTGGAAAGGCCCAATTTTCAAGATGGCATTCAAGATGGTCGTCAAATACCAAACTCCTACAGTTGTCATCCTCGAAAATTAAAGTTAGTGTCCACCTCTTTGTTTTAGGGACTTAGAATGGATCCATCACATCTAAATTATAAAAATATTTTATTTATCTTAAGTTTACCAAAAATTCGCAAAATTATCAATGTTAACGTATTTACATGTAGTCATTGTCACATTCTTCTTCTCAAACAGATTGATTGAAATAATTTTCACAATTTTCTGCTTAGCACAGACCACAAGTACACGTGCACCGTTTTGTTCGGCAAGCAGTTGTGCAATTACAATGGAGCATATGAAGAAAACTTTCTGGTGGAACAGGTTTGTTAGTCATAGCTGGTACATACTGATTGTCCAATAACCTCCACCCCTAATCGAACGCATTTATATCCCTGTCCTTTACAATTCAAACCATGATTTGGTAATATACTTTAAAGCTGTGGCATTTTGTCGAGGACTCGTTAGGAGTAAGGCACTCTGGAGTTATGAATGACGTGCCAGAAACATTTTTTTTTATTGAAGATTTGGAAGTCCGCAGAGATAAAGGAATCAGTACTTTCATCCCCAAATAAGAATGCCATTACCTTGCTTCCTAGCCCCTCTATAACATATTTTGTTTGATATGGGAGTAGACACAGACTTGCACAGTTCTGAATCATTTGTTCACTGCTAATAAGTTTTTGAAAAGCTGAATTCTTGCCTACACCAAATAAACGTGAAGTTGAATAACATCCTGTGTAAGCATAATGAACAACAATTGTGAACACACATTACTACCCAAACTCGTTTCATTTCACTTATGTCCTATAACTTATGAAGTGTGGACTTTTACGAGCGAAAATATAGACCTCTTTTGTTTAGTTGTGCATAATATAAGAGAAGGATGAGTAAATCGGTAGCTTCCCCTAACAACGTCGTTGGATGGTGTTCTGATGACTTGGCGATGTCCACATCTGCATCTCCTGATCCATTGATAAACCCGCAGCCCCGTTTTCACAGTTCTTCTGTCACCAAATGAATAAGTGCCTGTTTGTTGCAAGGTAGTAGAGAGAAAATCATATTTTCTCCCCATAAACTCTGCTGCTGCATTGAAGTTGATGGTCAAGTGGGTGATTTACCCACGTCACTAATGCGTACTATCCTTGATGGAAGGGCCAGCTTCGTAAATGTAAAAAATAATAACTGTTTTCCCATAATGTATTATGGTAAATTTTGTGCATGAACGTGCAATGGCACCATAAAATGTCGTTCTTTTTCCATGGCAAGTGATGAAATAAGGAACCATTATCTAACACATAATGTTCAGTTGGTGGGATCGAATCCATGACAGCTTTTTTGGATTTATTGATTGTATACTCCTCAATCGCATGAGCCAATTGAGCTTTGTCTCTTTTACGAAAGATTTATTTGGCCTCAAACACGGCTACTGGAATGTACCAAGCTCATAGCTTTAGAGAAAGGTATTCAGTTTTTGACATAACCCAAATTCGTTGGTAGAGGAGAGAAGGATCAAAGGTTCAGTTTTTGTCAATTTTAATGCTGGACTAGTTGGCAAGGGTTTTTGATCGGTCTTTTCGCTTGGATAATACATTAAAAATTAGCTTTCCGACCATATTTCGTACAATATTTTCCCTGAAAATCTCAAAACTATGCACATTGACACCCTCTTTGGCCACTATACTCGTAACAATATTTATCAAAGACGGGTCTGGTGAGAATGGTGTACAGGTTACAAATTTTCCCTTGATATTCTCCAAGTCTCAGTAATCTAGTTTCATCCTTGACAGTGTTGATTCTCAATGCTGGTTACTGGTTGGATAGGTAAGGCCATTGAACTCCTGCGTGAAATCGATGTATCGAAATGTAATAGGTGTGGACATGGTCCACAAAGTACGCATTTTCCAGTCACACCAATTCCGTGGGTCAATCCACCACTGCTCTTTAAATATCTGATTAACGTTTGATCGATTATTAGGTCGTAGCTAAGGTGTTAGTTACTGCGGTGAATCATGTGAAATCTTTTGGAAAATGCAGCATGTGCACCAGGATGTGTGTTCTGCAACTGACTCATTTCTTGTAGTTAGAGAGATGCAAGGTTGAGGTAGTTTGGGTGTCCAGTAGACGCAAATATTGGCAGAAAGTCTGACAACTCTTGCAAGTGCATCATCCAAGACCCTGTATGATCTGCTTTGATGAGTGATCGGGCAACCTGCAGCATTCTCTGATAGTTTGTCCAAAGCAGAGTTGATGTGTATCTAAATCTATGGCACTTTCGGCCATGATATGTTTCAATATCAGTGATTAATATAATTTTTCTACTTCATTCACTAGTGACACAAATAATGTGCTATTCTTCTGTAGATATGAGACAATTAGGTGATTGAGAGATCTAAATATCAAGAGATGTCCACAAAAATCTCTCTGTACTGATTTACCAACCATCATATGCTGGACAGTGTTTTCGCCGTGGACAACTTCCATGATGTCCCGAAGTCCTGTCCCTTCCATCAGTGTGCTGATTGGAGCGAGTAGGTTCATAAATGTGTGAAAACATCCATGCATTAAAACGATGCTTTTTAAGTGGTTACACTGTGGTGCATCCGTAATGATTTCTGCAGCTTTCCAATAAAAAGGTTGGTCAAATGTAATAATAGGTGGTGCATGGGGATTCATAACAAGATTACAAATGAAGTCCAGTGTATACCAAATGCAAGACTTG
This sequence comes from Timema monikensis, assembly GCA_902151445.1. Classification (NCBI taxonomy): domain Eukaryota; kingdom Metazoa; phylum Arthropoda; class Insecta; order Phasmatodea; family Timematidae; genus Timema; species Timema monikensis. The sequence goes on from CABFVZ010004007.1 coordinate 22,902, forward strand.
TCCCAAGAGTACAAGTCTATCATGGGTAGTAAAATAATCGATGATTTACATGGATGTTGTAATCCTTGATGAATAATGTGCATCATTCCTTGCCACCCAAGAATTTCTTGTTTGAAGTTTAGCGAGAGATCCTACAGTACATCATTTGTATTATCACAGTTTCCAAGTGGTGGGAGATCTTTAAAGACAACGGTGCCATGAACATGTTTCGCAAAGCGATATTCTAAGATAGTGATTTTACTCTTCACTGTCAAGTCCTGATTAGTTACGTTTCTCCTTGGAATGACCCGATCCTTCTTTTGTCCTGGTGTGAGAGCAGCAATGATCCCCATATCGTGAAAGGTCTCTCTGCCATCAACTGTAAGGATATTGTGGTCAAAATTGTCCACAGCGTAAAGAAGTGCCATGTGTGGCATGTTGATAACAGCTGGAGTAAATTAATCAGCTGCGTTATTTTCAAAACGCAGAACTCCTTTTTAGGAAGAATTAAATCCCAGAGCATACGGCGTATTTACAAGGAATTGTGTTAGATATAAGTGATGGATCTGCACTTGCAGGCCAAGTTGTAATGGAGCAACAACAGTACGTGGTCGGGCAGCCTGGATAATTGTGTGGCCTAGTCCTGCCACCTTTTGATTTGTATGTGTACCTACAAAAATACCTTTCAACAATCTCCGCAGGGAATCAGGTATGAAATAAAAGGTAGACTTTAGCTTCTGAAATTTTTCACTTGGATAATGATCTGTAAAAGATGGGGAGGGGGGGGGCTGGATTTTGAATAACTTTTAATAATATGGGCTGCTGTTTCAATTATAGCCTTTTCTGTGATTCTTCATTATCTGAAAGAGTACTGAAGTAAGATCTGAGAACCGTAATGTAATTGATTTGCCCCTAAAGAATATGTGAGAGCATTGACAATAATATCGTCCTAATTTTATAAACGTATCTTATTTCATTTAAAATTATAATCTATTACATGGCACTTAAAGCACTTCTTCTTCTAAGAAGGTACACGCTACTGAAAGTGACGTCAGAGTATACCAGCCCAGTCAAGATGACAAGATAAGATTTTTAAATAATAACTTCCTTTTCTGGAAAGTTCGAATAAAGATTTTAAAAAGTAACTTGAGTCAGTTTCCGGCTTTCGAAGCTCCTAGTAAAACCGAGATGTTTTTGTCTTGTATTTTAATTTTTTATAACACGACCTTCTCGAAGCTTCCATGAGTAATGGAATATATACAAAGAATGGTGCAATGTAAGGGCACTACTCACTAGCAGTCTAGCACTAGGAGTCCAGTTCTTGAAGTACTCGGACTGCAGCTCCTGTCCGCGATCCCTACGATCGTACTATAGGTCGCGTAATAGTTCGCCGACGACATGATCTATTTTCTCCTGAAATAAACCCAGATTTAGAAATAAAAACATGACAACATAATAAGTGTGTATTAATTATACAATATTACAATCACCAATAATTCTTTAATTGGCGCTCGATCACGGGGCTATAAATACCAATTATCTCACCATATCAAAATACCGGACCGCTTTAATTAGTGCTCGACCACGGGGCAATTATCAGCTAATTAAACGGTATAACTTCAATCGACTCTCAACGCGACGAACCAGATCCATAATTCATCGATCGACGCGGAGAGAGACGTCAGAAACATTATAATTGGCGCACAACGTAGGGACCCATAAAACAGAACTCTTTAATTGGCGCCCATCGTGGTGCAGTAATATATCAATAACTCCTCAGAACATTTGATGTATTTTCCCTCATCGTCACAATATCATGGAGACCTTCTCCTTTAGCAAAATAAATATTATTTTCATGCCGTTGTTTTAACTTTTCTTTGCTGTAACTCCTTCCAAATGGTTGTAAATATTCTCTTTTCATAAATTCCTTCGTTTTGCCTTGTAAGTGTGAAATTGTCAGTTCTTTATCATCATTATTTTCTAGGTAAGAGCAAACTTTCAAGAATGATTGCTCTTCATCTTCATTTTTTGGTCAGCCAGGCTTATTACACAACGCCTCTTGTTGATTCTGGAACTGTAGTGGTATGTGTGGCCCACTGCTACAAGAGTGATGGTAAACAATCAACAGCATGCAGTTCAAATACATATTATTATAATCTTCCGTTCACCGTACTCACCCATTCATCTATACGATTATTACAACACTCAATAATATTGTTCACAAATAATTCTGTCTTCTCATAACTTATACCAGCACTTCCTGGTGTAGCTGTAATACCGCAGAAGAGACAATCTGTTTGACTGATGAAAGGACCTTTGGATACCCTGTCACTTCTATTTGGTGGTCCAGCTTTTCTCCCTTATTTGCTTTTAATGTCCTTCGCTTTGATGTACCGCTGTCTGCATCTTGAGTGTATTTTTCTTCTGTTGAAACAAACAACTCTAATCCTCTTTCCAAACTTGCTTTGTTGATTTATTCAGCTCCCTTCTGACAAACTTGTACAATATCTGAAGCACAACTTAAATCTTCATGGCATATAGGGCAGGTTTCTGAATTTTCGATGTTAGCACTCATGAAAAAAAAAATTAAAAATACATTAGTGCATTGTCACAATATGTCAATTAACACAGTAAACATAATCAATATAAGTTAAACACACCAAATAAAAACAAACAAACAAGACAAAGCTGGTAAATAAACAGACATGTTAGCCAACTGTAAAAAAATAATCCTCGCACAAAATTCTTTTATGTACTATATGAAGTCAGATTAGGATTTCGTCGCTGGTCGACGCGCGGAACAAGCCTAAGCGTGGGTACAAGCTTTTATGTATTACTGAAAAGAAGAAATTCTGTAGAAAAATAACTAATAAACAACAACAAAATAGAATTTTTAAGTCCAATTAAGTAAATGCACATTTGGCTGTTAGTGAGTATTGCTGCAAAGTTATTTTAAACCCTCTAACTTTATTCTAAGGCCCTGAAAAAACCGGGGTGGGCTCCAACTTTACTTTTATAGAAGATATTTGGCAACCATCTTGGATTCCATCTTGAAAATTGGGCCTTTCCGGTGGTCAAACTTTGGTAAACTTTTAGTATGTTATTCAGAACACTTGATACTATAAAACGCTGAGAAACCTTTAATAACCAATTTTTGAGGGTCAAACTGTATTTTCAGCCAACTATAACTTAATTGGAAGAAGTACCAGAATTAAACTAATATTCTTATGGAAATATATATTTTTAAACATTGCACAATTTATTTGAACTTATAATAGCATTAGTTCTCCATTTAATTTGAATCAAATTAAATAGTTTTAAAATATACAAATTGCTGACTACCCCCGTATGGAGGGAGGATGATAGAAGAAGTGTTCAAACATTTGCGCGGAGAGAAAAAACCTATAGGAAAGCAAACTTTGACCTCTTTGTTAACTCCAAAACAAGGTGGGGATGCCAATGATAAATGCCATCTTAGCACCGTTCAACAGTCAATAGAAGAAAACCGTTAATTTCTTATAGTGGTGCATAAACGTTCAACCACAGGCCCGACCTCACATGCATCTATTATATATCCCCCGAATCAAGACCATCTACAATACTCAGACCTTAATACATAATAAGCAAGGCCGCCATATAGGTTGAACGAAAACAAAATACTGTTTGCCATTGAGTATATATAATACATAATAATGTACTCAAATTTTTTATTATTATATACTTATTTATATATCTATTATAATATATTATTAATATAATATTATATAATATATTATTAATATATTATATGACCAATAGTAATATTCTACATATAAATATTTGATGGTTCTGCTATAAAAAAGATCTTGTTTGCGTTCTTTAAATGCATACACTTTATGCATTTAAATTAAAACTCATGTGCATATATATGATATACTTTTGCACTAATTAAGTTATTCTAACCAATCACAATTACATAAGAAAATTTTGAAAATTCAGTCATTTACCAGATTACTGTAAGAAATGTAATTAAATAACGTGCACCTACTTTATACAGCACTAACTTTTTCCCACGGCTTCGCTCGCATTAATGTTTATTTTGTCAATAAATGCAGGTTGTCAGTAGACACAGGAAGTATGAAAATAAAGACGATGAACTTATTCAGGTTGTTGGTTAAGACAGGTAGAGATAAAGAAACATACAAACTACACAATATAAATAAGGATTAAGTGTAGGAGTAGAAAAGAAGTAGCGGAGTGTATGTCAGTAGTCATAGGTTATGCCTTGCCGCGAATTGAAACTCCCACTCCAATTAAATTTTACCTACAGTTAATTAACATCCCTTATTTACTCCGCTTGTTCTTGGCCGTTGCAATCATGGGACCAGAATAGATAATTATTTTAGGACGCTCCTATATACTATGTTGTATGTCCTTCCATTTGGCGCAAATACATACAAATTCTGGGCATTGGACACACGCGAACATGCTGCATATAGCTGGCCATGGGAAAAACATGGCTTTTCCAAATGCACCCTGCTACCTGCAATGTTTGCCCTTGAACTTTGTTAATAGTAATAGCAAAAGTAAGTTTGAATGGAAAGGTAAAAAAATAGAATTAGAAGTAAGATAACTAACCTAAAAATAATAAATGATAAACTATCGCTCAAGGAAAAAAAGGAACAATATAAACTGAAAACTTAAAACAATTACAATATTATTAAAATAGGACTAAACACAGATGCATAAACGGTAACTAATCAATGTTTGTAAACAAATGAATAGCAAACATATATTGTTATTTCCCATCGATACGGTCCCCCAACTCCCTTTCTTCCCTTTCTCCAAACTTCACAATTATAAGTTTAAAATAGCTATAGATAATACAAAACGTTACCGCGTTTTAAAATGTGCTCAGCGCCATCTATCGGATTTTACGAGTAATGAAATCTTAGTACATTAAATAGTACAAATCGATACCACCCCATCTATCGAGTTGTTATAGTACTAAATGTTAAAAGCACTTTAGTAAAAATAATGTTTTTATTTGAGTTCATCACAGGATAATACCAAACTTCTTACGACAATTTTGTCATTTTCCATAACGGGGTGAACAGACAGAGCTTAATTAGCCGAATGTAATTATTTTTAATCATTTTAAGATAGATATGCCTAAAATAGCTTGGGAACAGATTTTTATTGATAATTTTAGGATAGATGTGCCTAAAATAACTCGAGAACAGATTTTAATTCGGGATATCAGATTTTCTTCCTGGTTACCGCAGGTCCCGTTTTCTGTATTCCAGGCATCATGTTGCAATTTATGTTCATATCAGTAGGCCGAGTTGTTATGCCGGACGACCATATAAAAGTTTTTATTTTTCTATCCCTCGGGAACAGAATTTTTTTCTGGATGAAAGGTACCTTATGTCCTTTTCTGTACCCATGACGACGTGTATGCAACATTTCATGATGATTGGTCGAGTAGTTTAGGCGTGAAAGCGTAACAAACAAACAAACAAACAATCAAACGATCAAACAAACTCATATTCGCATTTATAATATTAGTTAGGATTATACACTAATTAAATACATTTATTTATGTTTAGGTATTCTAGTCACATGTATTATCGTGTATTTGGCAAACACATTTAACCATTCTTTCAAATTTAGGCATTTCAGCACTGATAGAGTGGGGAAGGGGTTGGGGGTAGGGAGGTTGACGAGGGTACTTTAACCGTAATTGACGGCAATTCTTGTTTTTCTTTAGTAGAAAGGATTGTGGAGTTTTAATAGTGTTATTTTAGTTTTTGTTTTACATTCACGATTTATTAGTCATTGTGATTTTATATAACTATACAACAAAGAATCCCAAAAGTCAGGAGTGTAATTTCACCATTTCAAGATGATTTAGAAGGGAAAGGTAAAATAAAATATTTTTTTTTTATAAAATTTACTTAATCAGTGGCGCACCCAGCCATTTATTTTGGGGGAGGCATTCAATCAAGGATGTAGCAAGAATACAATTTTGATGGAGAGAACGGGTTTGGGATTGCACAGCCTCTTAAGCCCTGAAGGCTGAGCATATTTATGAATATTAAATGCTTTTAGAAATTATTTGGAATAGTTTTATAGTGATTAAGAGATTTAAATAGTTAAAATTATATTGAAGACGTGCGTATAACCCGAACGGGTAGTAAGACGCGGTGCTAATAATAATAATATTGAAGCTACTATTTGCGTGTTTTTTTCAATTGTTAATTTTGTGGGTAAAGATAAACATATTGAATATTAGGCTTGAGTAAGAATCCTGGCTTTAAAATGTAGTCTATACATTAGACACATCCTCAATGCTAAATATTTTATTTATACTTCATATTATTTAAATTTCTATTAAAATTATTAGTAGTATTGGGGGGAGTGAGGGGGGTGGGGGTCAAATACCCTGTTTGCCCCTCTCCCCCTTGGGTGCACCAATGCTTATAGCAAAATATATGTATAAATATCTTAGCAATGAATCAATGACGTAGCGATAGAGTATTAATAGTCCAAGATAATCTCCCCTATGTTAGTCAGAGTTTACGCATCTAAATAGCTTCTGGAGCATAAATTCTCAAGTTGGGAGACTTGTCTGTTTCCAAGCAGTATTGTGTGAGTTAAGTTAGGCTTTATAAAATAGTTTTAATTGCAACGAGAGTTGGACAATCCACCTGATTCCCTCTCACCAAGATCTGATGGACGCTTGATCGATGTATCACTTCATTTTACTCTTATTATGATTGTTTGCTTTGAGTATTGCTAATTGTGTGCTTTTAATTACACTA
>CABFVZ010004007.1:30690-59702 GCA_902151445.1 Timema monikensis
CCCCCCCCCGTGTCCTGGGTTGGTGTAATGTGGAGTCCATATAAAACGGTATGTCTTCTACTCTGCCTGTAACTATGGTAGAAGGAAATGGGCCAAGTCTCCTCGGTAGAAATTGGTTCATTGAATTGGGAATGAAAGTGCAAGGAATTCACCATATCACTGATAGTAAGTTAATGGATATAGTACAGAAATTCTCAACTTTTGAAGATCACAAACTAGGAGAATATGTTGGACCACCAGTTTCATTAAAAATTGACCCTTCAGTTCAACCTCAGTATCCTCGGAGACATCCAATACCACCGGCACTGACAGACGAGGTCAATCGAGAGATTACAAGGTTAGTTGATGAAGGGATATACAAACCAGTATCATTTTCAAAGTGGGCTACACCCCTAGTGTTGTCCCACAGCGATATGGATCTCTGTGGTTGTGCGGGGACTACCAGAGTACAGTTAATAAAATACCCTTTACCACCTGCCACTGAAGCTTGTGCGTGCCTAACAGGTGGAACCATTTCTTATAATCTTGACCTCACACAGGTTTATGCCCAAGTTAAAGTGGATGAATAATCTTTAATATATTGACAGTTAATAAAACAAAAGGCTTAATGCAGGTGACAAGAATGCCTTTTGGAATTATTTCAGCTACGGAGATTTTCCAGAGGCTTATTGAAGTTCGGTTAGCAGGTATACCATGTACAGTGATACTCCTGGATGAAATCCCTATATCGGGGAAAGATAGAGAACAACATAATTCCAGATTACAGGAGGTACTACAAATATTGAGTGATACAGGGTTGCGGTTAAGGAAGGACAAGCGCAGGTTTGGAGTTCCAGTGGTGTCATTTTTAGGTTTTCATGTAGACGCCCAATGCATCCACTCCCTACAAGACACGGTTTGAAGCCATACACAAAGCTCTAGCACCTAAGAACAAAAGTTAACTTCAAGCTTTCTTAGGACTTCTCAATTATTATGAGAGATTCCTGATGGACAAACCTACTGTCTTGGAACCCCTACATCGTACTCTTAGATAAGGATACAACATGGCAGTGGACTCAAAACCATGAGAGTTCATTGAATAAAGAAAAAGCCATTTTAACATCAGGCTTAGTTCTGACGCATTATGATAGAAGTATATCTTTGATACTATCGTGTGATGCATCTTCTTACAGGGTTAGAGTGGTCCTCTCCCGTGCTATTGGCAATAAAATGAAATATCCGGTAGTGTTTGGATCAAGAACACAGTCACAAGCTGAGCGTAACAATGCTCAAATCTATAAGAAAGATTTGGTGGTTATATTTAGTGTCAACAAGTTTCATCAGTTTATCCTGGGCCTATATTTCACAATAGTCACAGATCACAAGCCACTTCTAGGATTATTTCATCCTAGCCACCAGACACCAAAGGTTATGACATCGCGGATGTTACGATGGAGCTTAATGCTAGGAGGTCATGCCTATAACATTATTTAAAGACCAACGAAACACCATGGAAACGCAGATTGGATTAGAAGACTCCCATTGAACACTTCAGAAACTGTAAATATTGAAACTAGAGGTATTTTTATGCTAGACATGGACGACCTGCTTATTTCAGTGATCGAAACTTCAGGGAAACAATAAAGGATCCTGTGATAGATAAACTTAAAAAATAAGTTTTACAGGGTTGGCCTGAAGAGGAGGTGGTGGAGGAATTAAAGACCTACAACGGACGATGCTCTGAAATATCTTTGTCATAAGATTGCTTACTATGCGGTAGTAGAGTGATATTGTCAAATAAACTTCACAAAATAATTCTTCTCTTGATTCATGCTGCAAATCAAGGTGTGGTGCATTCAAAAGCAGTATCACGCACCTATACATGGTGGCCTAAAATGGATGAAACCATAGAATAAATAGTGAGAACTTGCCAAACCTATCAATAAAACTGAAACAACACACCACATGACCCAGTGCAGTCAACAAGCCTTTGGATCAGTCTGCATAGTGACATGACAGGGCCTATATATGGGAAAAACCTTATAATACTTGTGGATGCATATTTTAAATGGCCTGAGGTCAGACAAATTAAGTCTGGAACATCCACAAGCACAATAATGGAAATAAGATACATTTTTGCTACAAATAGGCTTCCATCATTCCTAGTAAGTGACAATAGCAGTAATTTTGTGTCTGAGGAGTTTTAACGGTTTCTTAGGCTCAATGTAATTAGGCATTTAACAACAGCAACCTATCACCTTGCAAGAAATGTGCAGGCAGAACGTATGGTTAAAACAGTTAAGGAACTGTTGGGAAGAACGACAGGTGACTAACATACTAGGCTCGCAAACATCCTACTCATGCTTAGGATAACCCCCCCTGGAACTACAGGCCAGAGTTCAGCTCATATTCTGATGCATCGCCATCTCTGAACACGTTTGGATGTACTGCATCCAGATAGACAATAAACAGGCTTTGCAACACTCCCTCAAGATATGGAGAATATGTTGTCTTCATAAAAGAAGTAGCAGTCTGGGCAAGGCAGTATGGAGTAAAGAGGCCTAAATGGATCCCAGCAGGGGTCACTGACGTATTAGTGTCATACTGTCTCAATAGATGAACTTGCTAGTTTTTGTTTCAAAACATGGCATCTTATATGTCTATGCCTATAATAATGTTTGTCTATGTTTTATTAAATTGTATGTTCTTTGTCTTCATTGTTTTGTTAATTGTCGGCATTTTTGTGGCTCCACTAAAAATGACAAATTAAATAGTGTTTATACACAACGCTTCTTTATCTTTACTTAAATATTACATCGAATTTATTTACGTCGGGTAGACGATAGTTACATTATGATGACCGTGACAGGATGTATAGATAGAGATAAAGAGTTGCTGTTGTTTAAAAGGAAAAGGGCCGTCATTAGATCTTCTTTCACGAAGATTGTGAAGACTACAACTGATCTGTTTTTAGTTGATGGTGAGACGGACTTAGTAGCCATTGAAACAAATCACCAGCTGTTGCAAGGAAAATCAACTGAGCTTGCAAACCTAGATGAGCAAATATTGAATAACCTGCTTGAAAGTGATGCATCGAAAAATGAATTGAGTGCCAAAATAGCAAGTGCGAATGAATGCAAAGCTAATTGGGAAATTATGTGTATTCATTTTGGCAGATTAAAGGTGGTACATGATACCGATGCAGAATCCGCAGCCAGTATTCAAACAGTTTATAGAGGTTGACATTGTTCAAAAAGTAAGTGCAAACTCGCCTAGATCCAATTTAAGAAATATGGAGATGACATAACAGAATGGTTGAGTTTTTGGAGCCAATTCACTAAAATTGATGAAGATGAAGATTTAGATGCAGCCGACAAATTCCAGTATTTGATTCAGGTCACTTTAACTGGTTCAAGGTCACGAGAAGTGGTTGAAAGTTTTCCTCAGACTCGAGAAAATTATCCTAAGGCTATACAAAATTTGAGATCTCGTTTAAGACGCGATGATTTATTGGTTAAAGTTTATTTGCGGGAACTATTGAAGCTGACTCTTCCGAGTTTGTCGGATGGGATGTTGTTAACAACTATGTATGACCATTTTTAAACTCATCTGGTAGCACTTGAGACTTTGGGAGTCACCTCTGATAAGTATGCGACAAGGCGACCTGGTGGTCTAGGGGTAAGGTGTCAGACTTCTGTGCTGGCGGCCGGGGTTCAATCCTTGGTCCCGGCACAGATTTATCTGATTACCAAACCCTTCCTTCACCTCTGACAAGACATCTTGTGAATGTGGGGAATGCCAGGCCTCCACCGTGGTTCGGATTCCACGTTAAACTGTAGGTCCTTCATTTCATCTCACAATCACCCTACCATTAAACATTAGCGTAAGTGCGTATAACCCGAACGGGTAGTAAGACGCGGTGCTAATAATAATCATAATAATAATAAGTATGTGACAATGTTATACCCGATGGTTGAATCTTGTTTGACGAAAGATTTACTCCGTGCTTGGCAACATAGTGGTTCTTCAGGTCAAGGTGAGGGGTGGTAGCAGAGCCTGATGAACTTTCTCCGGAGGGAAGTCGAACAAGAAGGGCGCATCTGTCTTGCGGTAAAAGGTTTTAATATCAGTGGTGGAGGGGAAGTTTTAAAAGGTAATATGAGGAATATCCCCGGCTATGGAGAAATAAAGGTATCTACAGCAGCCGCATTAGTAGATACAAGAAATAGGCCTAGTTCAAACACTTCAATGTGTAAATTTTTCAACGCATCACATTTTTCTGTATATTGTTTTAAAGCCAGAAAATAAACCAGATATGAGAAGCTTAAAATTATTGGGCAGAGTCGCTGTTGTTTTTTTTTTGTCTGAAAGGTGGACACATTGCAAAGAGATGTAAACTAGAATGTTTGATTTGTGCTGGTAAACACAGTATTCTACTTTGTCCCAAACTAGAAACTAGTGTTATTAAGTCTGGGGATAAGGACAATTTGAAGAAAGACTTACCTGAAAGTACCAGGTTTAATGTGAAGAAGACATTGGCAAATAATTCTTGCTTTGAAATATTTCTTCAAACTCTTACTATACAGTTTAAGGGGCAAAGGGTTAATCTAACTGTTCGAGCTTTGATAGACACGGGATCCCAGAGATAATACATTCTGAAGGAAGTGGTAGGACAAATGGGATACACATATATAGGGGATGAACGTATTCAGCATGCTTTGTTTGGAGGAAACCAGTCAGGTGAAGTTTCACACAATCGTTTTCAAATCCAGTTGGGAAACATCAAAAACCGTTATGTATGCTACTTTGAAGTTCTTGATTATGACAAAATATATTGTTCTGTGCCTTCCGCAAGAAAATATTTGTGTCAGAGAGAACTACAACTGTTGGGCATAGAAATAAATGATGAGATCGGACCAGTAGAAGTTTTGATAGGGGCTGATTTTGCGGGGAAAATACTCACAGGTGAAAGAGTCGTTCTTAAATGTGGTTTGGTAGCTGTGAACACCTATTTAGGATGGACACTACTGGGCAGGGTTCCATGTAAGAAGTCACTCATACCATGACCATAACTTATTTGTTTGCTAAATATATGCCCATTTCCACACTCTGGGATCTTGATGTTCTGGGAATCGAGAACCCAGAGAATTGAAGGACAAAGGCTGAAAGAGAATTATCAACATTATGAAATTTTAAACAAACTGTCAAACGGGATGTAGATGGTCGTTACATGGTTGAACTTCCATGGGTGGATGCACACCCCTCTCTCCCTTCCATCTTCACAATAGCTCAGAAGCGTCTGGAAACAACGTTCCGGAAACTGAAATATATTGAAGTAGAAAGGGCCTACACAGAAGTGTTTGAAGAGTGGAAGAGAGAGGGAATCATAGAAGAAGTGGTTAATGCTAAATGTAATGAGGGACATTGTCTTCCCCACCGACCAGTGATCAAGGAACAGAGTACCACGAAGATTCGTCCCATGTTTGATGCCTCAGCAAAGATCAATTCCTGTCCTTCACTGAATGATTTCTTAGAGGAAGGGCCGAGCTTGATTGAACGTATTCCGTTTCCCCTGCTTCGCTTCAGAATGGGAGCTATTGGCGTTATTTGCAGATGTAAAGAAAGCTTTCTTGCAGATTGGACTTTGTGAACGAGATCGAGATTTCGTACGGTTCTTGTGGGAAACACCAAAGGGGAAAGCATAGTCTTAAGACATGCACGTGTGGTTTTCGGTGTTTCACCCAGTACTTTTCTGTTAGGAACTGTCATTGAATACCATCTAGACTCGGTCTTGAGAGATTGTGAAAAGAACAGTTTTGGGAGAAGCATTTATTCCCAGAAAACGGTTAAGAAATTGCAGAAGGGTTTTTATGTAAACAATTGTGTCTATAGTATAGATTAGGTGAGCGAGCTACATCAATTTATGACAGAATCAACAGCTGTGTTGCTTGAAGCAAAATTTGAGCTTAGAGGATGAATATTCTAGCTCTGAAGTTGACAATATTGAAGTGTCACCTGTTTTAGATCTGCATTGGAGGCATGGAACTGATATGTTGGTCATTAATTCAGCCTTTATTTCTATAATTGATTTTCAGAGTGTAACTAAGAGAATAATGTTGTCTGTTGCCCATAAATTGTATGACCCAATTGGTTTCAGAGCTCCTGTAACATTGATCCCAAAACTGTTGATTCAACAGATGTGGGCCTCTGAGTTGGTCTGGGATGAAGAAGTTCCTACAAAAGAAAAGGAAAGGTTTGTAAAATGGACAAAGGGACTTCAATGTCTGAAAAAAATTGAAATTCCCATTTATTTCACCCAGAAGAACGCGAAGCATAATCTTCACACGTTCTGCGATGTCAGTCAAGATGCATATGCTGCTGTTGTATATTTGAGATCGGAGACTGAACTTTGCATTGAAGTTCAACTTGTTCAGGCTAAGGCCAGGGTAGCGCCTATCAAGAAGACCACTATACCACTTCTGGAGCTCTTAGCCGCTACTATTGGGGCTAGACTGTTTTACTCAGTAGTGGAACATTTAGATTTGATTGTCTCGCACTTCTGTTTCTGGAGTGATTCAAGTACGGTTTTAGTGTGGTTACAAAGAGAGGAGCAGTGAGATACTTTTGTACGTAATATGACTGAAGAGATTAAACGATTGACGGCGAAAGAAGACTGGCACCACGTTCCAGGTCCACTTAACCCAGCAGATATAGCCAGTCGAGGATGCTCTGCTAAGAAATTGATGTAGGTGAGATGGTGGGAGGGACCTAAATGGCTAAAGCTGCCTTCAGATCAATGGCCTATGGAAGTTGTTTCTGCTGATGAAGAAGTTGTCTACCAGGAAAAAAGAAAAGAGACGGTTACGACTCTACCAAATGTGAAGACCGATGGTGAGTGGTATTACCGATTCTTCTCTCAATACTACAAAATTCTCCGTCTTGTGGGATGGGTCTCAGATTCATTTTTAATTGCAGAAAGCAATCTAAGACAAGGGGAGATCTTAGTGCCATTGAAGTGGATGAGGCTGAAGTCCTTGTCATCAGATTTATTCAGAAAGAATCCTTTCAAGACAAGAAACATGAACCTGTCAAGTCACTGAATTTATTTGTGGATGCCAAAGATGTTCTACGTCTGAAAACGTGAATATCGGAACGGGAGGATGTGCCAAATTTCAGATATCCAGCCTTATTGCCTTCTGATCATCCAGAGGTCACCAGATTGATTCATGAGACACATGTCAATCAAACCATGTGGGAGTGCAGGGTCTTTTGAACTTACTTAGAGAGAGGTTCTGGATTGTAAAGGGTAGGAGAACCGTTCATTCTGTTGTTATGAAGTGCACTGTGTGCAAGCGATTTGCAGTCACACATTTTTATCGGTCTCTGCCACCATTACCTGAATACAGAGTGCGTGACACCGTAGTGTTTGAAATCATATGCGTAGATCTGGCGGGTCCACTTTACCTACTAAATGGGAGAAAAGCCTAGGCATGCCTTTTTACGTGTGCAGTGTATCGTGCTGTCCACCTGAAACTAGTATCTGCATTGTCTTTGGATGCATTCATACAGGCCCTAAGGAGATTCGTGGCTCGACGTGGAAGACCGTCTTTCATATACAATGATAACGGGACTAACTTTGTAGGTACAGCTAATGCTTTTTTACAATTGGACTGGGAGAAAATTAATGGTTTCAGCTCAGCACAACGAATTGTTTGGATATTCAATCCTCCTGCTGCTCCATGGTGGGGTGGTTGGTTGGAGCACCTTATTGGTATGATGAAATACTTGGAAGAGCCCGGATGACTTTTGAGGAACTGACAACTGTGCTAAGTGGCCTAAAGGTACGCCCTCTAGCTTGTCAAAAGTAACGACAGATACGTCTTTAGAAGAAGGAGATCAATAACCTTCAAAAGATACTTTTCTGGACAAACGGACCAGAAAGAGTAGAAAGATTAATACTCCAGCAAGATATTTAACATAGGGAAATTAAAACGTTTTGTGTTAAGCTGTTAAAAGAACAATGACTCAAATACTTTGAACTTCGTCAAAGTGATACTGTCTGTGAAAATTCCTTAATATGTGTTGTCGTTTTGAGTTAGAAACTCAAGGTGGGAGAATGTCATATTGTTTCACTAGATGAACTTGTTAGTTATTGTTTCAAAACATGGCTTCTTATATTTCTATGCCTCTAATAATGTTTGTCTAGGTATGTTTTTAAATTGTATTATCTTTGCCTTCTTTGTTTTGTTAATTGTCGGCATTTTTGTGGCTCCACTAAAATTACAAATTAAATAGTGTTTATACACAACGCTTCTTTATCTTTACTTAAATATTACGTCAAATTTATTTACGTCGGGTAGACAATAAGTGACATATTAGGAAAGAATATGTACCGTGTCATTTTTAAGGAGGGACTTGGACACACAAGACACATAGACCAACTTCGAAAACGCCACGAAAGAACACCTCAACCAGAGGATGACTCAGAAGATCCACTTTGACAAGTTAAACCGGCAATATACCCAGATAAAAACCTTGTGACACATCAGAGAGAAATACCAATTCAACAACCACTACTACCATCTCTGGCAAGAGAAGACCATGAGCAGCAACCAGTAGAAGACCCACACACACAGGAACAGCAACGAGCCGCAATGGTAGACAACACAGTTCAACAATCAGAAACATTGGTAGACAACACAGGTCAACAGCCAGCAGCAATCGTAGACAACACAGGTCCACAGCCAGCAGCACCAGAATTATGGCCTCTTGTGAGGCCATGGAAACAGTTGCGTATTCCTGTGTGCCTGGGATATTCTGTGTAGACATATAAGAGGAAATTAATGCAATGTAATTGGTAGCAGGTATTTATATAGGTTAAGTTTGTCAATCTGGACTGAACTCACTGGAGTAGTTAGGGAAGGAAGTGATGGGCAACAAGTTCCGGTTTAGGACTTTATCTTTTGTCCTAATTGGCAGTATAACTTGTGCGAGCTATGTGGTTAGTGTACAAGACTAAATATGTGTATGTGTAAGGACATAACAGCTGTTATAACATTTTGAATTTATTCTGGGCTTTCTGGGCCTCTTGACAGATAAGCTACACACTATAATGTAAATTAAGGCTAATGATTACATATTAGCCCTACATTCTGATGTCCTTTCATTTTGAAATATATCATCCAGGGTAGCAGCTGGGATGATTAAAATTTTAAAACCAGCTGATTTCTGCTGATAGAATTTATTTATTTTACACGCTTTCAAACATCGCTAATAAGGCCTACACTTTAACATTATTTTACTTCCCCAGGTTTTTCAGACCAGAGAATATTTACTTTCCCAGTAATTTATAATAAAATCTATTGGCCATCATACAAAATATCATAGTTTTAATTGCCTTTTATTCATTTCTTTGCACAAAGATCATCCAGAAATCGCATTGATGGGGGACTAAACTAATAGTTAAGACTTGATAATGCTCTCTACTACATATTTCACCAATTATTGCAAAAATAATAGTTAGAAAATTCAATGGTATTTATAATTTATCGGACTTCTCCCTGACTTTTAATGTCACACCCAATTCGCTTATAAAGATTTTCTCTGTTTTTCATTACACTCCGTTTTCCCTGAAAGGTAGCGGTCTTTGTCTCATGGGCGTAGGGAGAATTTAATTTTGGGAGAATTTCAAATTGTAAGTCTATGAAATGATGTTAAGACTTCTGAGAAATATGAAACTTATTTTAAAAAGTGGTGGTGGATTCTTCTTTGTTTGATTGGGGAAAGGGGAGGTATCAAGATTTATTTAGTTTAGAAAGTTTTCTTCCTCCCAGTTATTGTTCGAAAATAGGATGCCCTAAAAAGTATTTGGAATGATCCTCAAAAGTAGAGAGTTTTTGAAAATTATACTGTTTTAAGAAAAGCTTAGAGTAGATATCCCCCGATTTTTTTTAAATATGTTAATCCTAGAGGCTATTTGGAGTAGTCCTAGTCCAGAAATTGTGATCGCATAAAAAGATATTTAGAGAGATCCTATCCTTTTTTTTTTACTATCAAAGTCAGATGCCTCTAGAAGCCATTTGAAATTGTCTTCCACCGACACATTGTTTTAAAATGGATGCTTTTAGATGATAAACTACGATATCTGAAGAACGAATTGCAGAATCAAACTAAGATAAAGTTACACAAACACTCTTTTGCGATCAACATTAAAAACTTCAAAAATTTTTGGGCAGATGTGAGTGGTTTGAACCCTATAGCCCTCCCCTCGCTGTGCCCACGCTAAATTTCCATAGTATAAGATACGCCATAGTTTAACCATGCAAGGTAAGCCTTTCAGAATAAACTAAGTGTATGTATCAACCTTGTAAAGGCTCATATTGTGGAAGGCAGATTAATGGGCCTTTAAACAAGGGGTGATTGAATATTTAGTATTTTTCTTACAAACCATGCATACACAATCAAATATATTATCACAACAATATTTAACGTAGGTTTAAGAATAATAAGATGTTTTATTCAAACCAAAACAAGAAAACTTATTAATTTGTTTGATGTCCAGCTTATTAAATTTTTAGGGTTGATAAAATTAGCGTTTGAACCGAGTGTTAAAATTAAACTTACAATTTAACTGTGAATTGTTTTCAATTAGTTCTTTTTTGTGGCCAAAAGATCAATAAGTATTACCTTTTGGCTTCACTATTCTGGTATTGTTTATATTTAAGGCAATCCCAATTAGGCCTGATATTAGTTTCTATATTTTTATGAAATAATTTTTTCTCGTGTGAGAAAAATAAACTACAAAATTTGGATATTTCAGTTTTCTATTAAATTAATTGTAAAGTAATGTCTTTATTACTTACAATTACCAAAGTGATGGTAACAGATGTATGTTCTATATACTGGTTTTGAATTCACTTGGGAAACATTGGAGGGGGGCTTAAGATATTCCCAGCCCTCCCCTCAAGATAAATCGAGGAGGGATCAAGCCCCCCTGATCCTCTGTTACTTCCGTTAATGGGTAAGGCACAGTTACTGAAAACTGAACAAATGCATCTTGAATTATTAAAGTATCATAGAAGTAAATCTCGACACTTGGCTCAGTAGTTCACCAAGCATTTGGAAATGGGCTGAGCCCAACCGATATTTCAACTGGCCATTCTATGTCCACGAAATGATGAAGTGCCAAAAATAAGCTAGTGTGTATCTAGTGTCATAGACTGATAGGACCGTTGTTACATTAAGACGAACTAATTCGACTGTAAGGATGAGCGAGAGTAGAATGTTTAAACAGTTCGATAACCTCAAGAATACCGCAACACAAGCGAAACTTAAAAATAAGTATTATAATAATATTCCTTGGTTACTTTAATACTAAACAGGGTTATGTAATGGAACTCTAGCAGTGGCAGAATTGTATAAATGTTATTGTTCATGCAACCATTTTAACCGGTTCCTCTCGGGCAATGTATGTTTCTTAATAATAATCGATTTTACAGCTTAGACACTGGCATCTCTTTTATTTTGAAAATAAGACAGTTCCCAGTTAAACTGGTGTTCTCAATTATTATTAATTAGTTACAAGGTCAAATCTTGCACATATAGTCAAGGTCATTTTTCAATATTGGACAATATTGTACGTGTCCTTTTCATATAAAAGTTTACTATTCATTTAGTAGAATTTTTAAAAAAAAGTTTATTTTCATTTTAGCCAATCTTACAACAGAAAGATTATTTTTACAAAAAATTCTAACATTACATCCAACTATCAATTGATGTTTAGATTTTGTGAGGCTGGTTAATATTATAACCAACCTGCCTGAAACAGGCCTAGTAACTAGTAAAATAATAAAACTTCTCAATATACGAATGACATCAATAATTTGTGCAATTCATAGCAAAAAACCTATTTGATCAAATTAAGTTTGAGCCATACTATGTGAAACCACTCCGGTTGGAAAGTGACACCTAAGATGTCATTTGACTCATAAGATAAACACATATATCCGAAAATTGAACCTCAAAATTGAGTGTTAGCTGTTGGCAACAAATAAGTTTTTCTGGACCTAATCTGATTTTAGGATGAAGCTATATTTTATAAATATCGAATGATATTGCAAACAACACAACTCTTAAGATCTTTGATGATATCCACCGTGCTCACTGCGGCCATTACACCCAATTTACAAGGGAGGGAGTTGTATGCGCAGTGAGTAAATCAGCTATTCCAATTTCCAGTACTATTATATGCGATTGGAAGAATTTTACTAATTTATGGTTAGTTATATTTTAATAGTAACTGTTAAGTTTTCATTTTATTTCACACATTTCTTGCAAACGCGATAAAGTAGTATCTAGCTTGAATATTTTAAAAGTCTATTCTGAAATATAAACATGGCGTAGGGATAGCAATTATTAATATTATTATAACCTCACCTAATCAGCTTTGTGACTACTCAACTCAAACAAATGCTAATTTTGTATCTCCTGTCTGATTGGGTATTGTAAACTACACTTCAATATGATGGTGCATTAGGAATTGATGGAGTTCCGTACACGAAAGATAGAGGAATATCTGACCCTTTGTGTATGAGTCTCACTTTTCTTCGTGTTTGTGTATCAGTCTCACTTTTCTTCGTGTTTGTGTATCAGTCAACGTTTCCATTTATCCTAAAGTTAGCCCTGAAAGGTTGATTGGCTCTACCATGGAGTAGCTTATAACTGATAAGACCCTAGTGTAACCAGAGGAGGTAAGTATGCTTGTGAGTATATTTACCTGAGATGTGTAGGGAATATGTCAATGACGATACCACTGAGCACACTGACACACATTCCAGGTAGTGCCACGTAGATACAAGACAGGGGCAGCACTTCTGCAGTCGTGTGGACAAAGTACATGCCAAGAATTGTCAGCCCGGACGCAGCCAACGCGAACGCTGAGGAAACAAACTTATCTCAATATGCATTTAGTTAAAATATGTCAGCAGATTCGCCTTATGAGGCAAAGAGTGGAGATAGTATCAGTTAGAATTACATGTGTTTATAAGGAGCATATAACATGAGAATATGGAAAGATTAGTAGTCTAGGACTAGTGGTCAATGAACTCGTCTTCCAGGTATTATGTCAATCATTATAATTGTATTGCCAAAACATTTAGCTATGTTCATAACGGCTCATTAACGATTACTATATATAGCATGACGAACAAAAGAATGTGACGGTATTAAAACACCTGCTTAACTTAAATATTTTATCCTAATTCAAGAATACATTTACTTAAAAAGTCCTTGTATTTGATTCCAACTTAATATGATCAGTGGGGCTCTTTTTTGGACAATAACTTGTAATATTTAGCTTGATACTTGTCAGTATCATTACTATGGTTGCAAGAAACGCTTATAGTGCTTGTATGTTCTTTTTCATAGCAGCGTTAAACTCTATTGTGTTGTGAGGCACGTGTGGGAAACATTTTTACTATGTGTATTACAAATAGATATTTAAAATTAATAAATAAAATCTGGCCTATGAAAATATTACTAATTTATAGTGACTAAACCGATTTTCAATCTTTAAGACAAAATAATCAAAGGTATTAAGATATTATTGTCAAATGTAAAGCTATTACTTAACACAGATGTCCACCCTTGTATTGTAAGAGATCTTCTCACTTACACTCTCCTTATAAAGAACGATTGACGTCAACATTACTGATCCTCTACTCTAACTAAGAGATAGCCTTCAACAAGAACCTCACCCACTATTTTATTCTTGTTGACGTGATTCACCACTTGACTCACGAGTAAGTAAGCCATCGCAGATGTGAACCCAATTACCAAAGTATTCTGAAATACTATCGGGTCGATGTTAACAACACAGCTACTCGTGACATTGCTATTCAGCTGAGAAGACTTGTTGGTCAGGACGGTGGCATGGCTAGTCAGGTTCTCTGGTGACAGGAGGCTATCATCGCCTTCCTTCTTCAGGATGGAGAGGATCTCACAGACAGTGGCGGTCTGGTTTGGATGGGACGAGCTGTACACCGCCAGGCGATTGAAAAGGTCTGGCAGCCACAGCAAGAGACTGTTGAAACTTGATTGGGTCACAACAATAATTAAATTAGAGCAGTCAATGTATCAAAGCAAACAATAGCTAAGTCAACTCTATTCCTTCTCCAAATCATTCTTGTACACATCTACATTTCAAGACCTTGTTCCAAAGACTTTAATCACTTTTCAATCTTGGCAAACTTATCATAATAGCGCCAATATGTTCACAAATTAATAGACATTGTATATAGGTAATTAAGAGACCTAATCTTAAATCTAAAAACTTAAGGCAACTAGAAGTTTGTATTGCTATAAAACAAAATCTTTTCTTTCCTTAATTTTAAATAGCGTCATACTAACTATTTGGGCTATCCGCATATATCCACAATTTGGTTGGTAATGAGATAGGTTAGATCTAGAAGAAATATGCCCACATTTATGTGAATTGAGAGTGGGGAAACAATTTAAGAAAAAGACTGTTACTCCACTAACTTAATTATAACATTTGTGCTTTTAATTATAATTATTGTCAAAAACCAAGAATTTAACAGTGCCTCAGGACACTAACCAAAATATTGTCTAAAATTATTTTCATACAATTTTCTTACACACACAAGATATGTGAAGTGTCTTAGTTGACCAATGACGTAGGGATAGAATATTATTATGAGAAAGCCTCCCTATGTTAGTCACAGTTAACGCATCTAAATAATTTCTGGAACATATATTCTCAAATCGGGAGGTTCGTTTGTTACCAAGCAGCAATGTTTGAAGTGCTTTAGGATTTAAGAACTAGTTTTAATTGCAACATGAATTGCACAATCAACCTGATTCCCTCCTACCAAGATCTTAATTTCATGCTCAGCTAGATCCACATACACTCCAGATAGCGTGAGGGGTAGCAACCTTACCTTGACAGATTACACTATGGCCCTATATTATTAGCTGAGCCATAGTGTAATCTGTCAAGGTTAACTCCCTACCTCTGACGGTAAGAGATTGGGGTACCTCTTTGTATTATTGTATTCCCCTCTGGGTGGGTTGTAAGCATTTAACTACACTAATATAATTGAGTAGAGTAAGGAAATGTTTACGAGAAGTTAGAATGGTAAACCATTTAGTAAACATAACCCTCTGTACACCCAACCGGGATTTGATCCCTTACATTATTATCGGTAAACCAGACTAATCGAGTTTGCCGTTTAGTCCACGTGATGCGTGTCTGTCTGTCTTCTGCAGTCAGGAATGAGCTCATACCAATCATTACCCCGATATTTTTACATATATCTCTGAATACTTACCTATCGCGATGGTCTACTGGGCTCTGTGTTTTATTATTAAATTGTATATGAGTGAGTGATAGATATATTGTTCTCTCATTTTTATGTTCTTTATGCATAGCTCTGGTGTACTTTTATGAATTCACAGAAGCCCTATGTAAATTAGAAGGCTGTAAAGGTGGATATTCAATCAAGGATATGGATAAGCTAAAACTAACCTCTTCAATGGTCGAATGATCTAAGCTAAGCTGTCACTCTCCCAATGGAATATACTACCATTGGGGTAGAATCAACCCTTATGTCGGTGGCGTATTCTGATAAAACTAATAGGAATGCTGTAGGTACTCAAAGTTGCTGAAGGAATTATAGAACCGAAGAGTTTTAACTACTGTTGTTTAAGAACTTCAAGGGTATTCTTTCCCGGGAAATATTGGGCGTGGGTGCCTCTACAACAATGGTTATCAAGCAATCATGGTTTCACATTATCCTTATGGTATCTACAACAATGGTTATCAAACAATCATGGTTTTACATTATCCTTATGGTATATACAAAAATGGTTATCAAGAAATCATGGTTTCACATTATCCTTATGGTATCTACAACAATGGTTATCAAGAAATCATGGTTTCACATTATCCTTATGGTATCTACAACAATAGTTATCAAACAATCATGGTTTTACATTATCCTTATGGTATATACAACAATGGTTATCAAGAAATCATGGTTTCACATTATCCTTATGGTATTTACAACAATGGTTATCAAGCAATCATGGTTTCACATTATCACACACACTATCATTTGAATTGGAAAACTTGGATCTTTGTTCACGTACCCGATCCATACAACATCACCAAATTTCAGAACTACCCGAATTAATGCATATTCTCGACATTTTGACTGGACTATAGTCTCGTCTTTACAACCAGTAGTAGTCTGTATATTCCTGTGCTTTCATTTGAACTGCAGCTATGAACACGTATAGAAAACCCTTAGTAGCAGTGTGCATGGGAGAGGCATCAGGTTTACAAGATGAACCTAGGCCAGTAGGAAGATTCTGGGTGCATCAGGTTTACTAGATGAACCTAGGCCAGTAGGAAGATTCTGGGTGAATCCGTACAACAAAGAGAAAGAAGCCTTAAAAATATTCCGGAAATATTATGAAGAAATTTGGATGCACGAATATATTTTTTTTAATTGCTATCGAATGTCTGCTAAATAATTTAATGAATTATTGGAGATCGCGTGACCTCACCTTACTAAGCAGGATTAAGAAGGAGCTTTACAAATGAAGGGGCAGCCCGCAACCCGCATTTCACCCATTTACTCAAAGGTTATTTTTATTCTGATGATATCTCAACTATCGTGAATGATAGTAAAATATTTATTATGTCAAATTTAAGGTATCAATATGCCAAACGATTATGCAAGACCAAGAATTTAATAAAACCATGGATTAATTATTTTTAAAAAATAGATAGAAATTAAATGTGGTTGAGTTTCAAACTATTAATAGAGAAGGATATTTAATTATTTAACTTAGCTTTAATAATTGCAAATAGATTACGCTTGCAACGCTATGATTATAATTGGGTGTTTATATACGAAAAAACTGAATAAGCCCCAAAAAACAATTTCCATGCATTTTATATTTTATATAGATAAGTCACTTTACCTCCATTCTAGTCTTGTGAAACCCCCATTAAGTAAGCCTGGTTGGTTGCGGAAGTTTCTTACAAGTCAGCACCGACACAAAGTTTGACAGGTGTATTGGTTGGCACGGGTGTTTTACACTAGTATTTTAATTTGTGGCGATATTATTTTAATGGCGAGAAAGATAGGAGAAAGCATTCTTCTGAACACACACAAAAAGAAGGTAGGGAGGTTTGAATTTGTATCGAGAAGCTCAAAAGTAGAAGTAGAGCAAACAGTTTGTGTACAGCAAGAAACTAGTGACAACAATCAATTCACAATCTTAATGAATACGAATTAGAAGGGGGAGGTGGGGTGTTACTTGAACAGGTCAAATTAGAACGTTGAAAATTGGTATATAGCTAGTACTTTGGATATAGACCAAGGTTAAAATATGAAATCTCCACTTTTCAACAGGATGCTCCAAAATGTGTGTGTGGAGGGGGGGGGGGGATCAGGGAGGAGGGTGATAGAGGGTTACTTGAACCAATCAACATAGAATTGGGGATAAAAATTAAAATTGGCATAGAAGTACTTGGAATATCAACTTTTCAACATGTCTACAAAATATACCAAATATTTTCCTCGAATCCATTAAAGTTTTAATATAACCCTCCCATCTCTCTATCTATTTGTTGCATCACACGACTTCAATCAGAATTGAGCACATGCCTCCTGATGGTACCTACTTAAATAAACATATTCTTATACATAATCTACAAAAAATGTATTGATTGCTCACTAAAACATTTATGTAAAAGATGGACCAAGTTCTACACTACAGAAATTATTATTCAGCCTCGAAAAGAAGTGAGATTTAAGGAGTGCCAAGTTCAACTTCCAAAGAACTTGTCACTTCTCGTCCATTTGCACACTTAGATAGATTCTTTTATGTATGTTTACCCATGTATCTTAATATATATGAAACTAAATAACTGTATTGTTGCAGAAACAGAATGTAAAAAAGAAGTGAAAAGTTATTTTGAAAGTCATTGCAAGTTGAACTTGGCAATCTTTTTGACATCACTTCTTTCCGAGGCTGAGAGAGAATGTTTGTATTGTAGAACTTGGTACTCTATTAGATATCACTTCTTTCCGGGGCAGAAAGATAATGTTTGTATTGTAGAACTTGGTATTCTATTAGACATCACTTCTTTCCGAGGCTGAAAGAGAATGTTTGTATTGTAGAACTTGGTATTCTATTAGACATCACTTCTTTCCGGGGCTGAAAGAGAATGTTTGTATTGTAGAACTTGGTACTCTATTAGATATCACTTCTTTCCGGGGCTGAGAGAGAATGTTTGTATTGTAGAACTTGGTACTCTATTAGATATCACTTCTTTCCGGGGCTGAAAGAGAATGTTTGTATTGTAGAACTTGGTACTCTATTAGATATCACTTCTTTCCGGGGCTGAAAGAGAATGTTTGTATTGTAGAACTTGGTACTCTATTAGATATCACTTCTTTCCGGGGCTGAAAGAGAATGTTTGTATTGTAGAACTTGGTACTCTATTAGATATCACTTCTTTCCGGGGCTGAAAGAGAATGTTTGTATTGTAGAACTTGGTACTCTATTAGATATCACTTCTTTCCGGGGCTGAAAGAGAATGTTTGTATTGTAGAACTTGGTACTCTATTAGATATCACTTCTTTCCGGGGCTGAAAGAGAATGTTTGTATTGTAGAACTTGGTACTCTATTAGATATCACTTCTTTCCGGGGCTGAAAGAGAATGTTTGTATTGTAGAACTTGGTACTCTATTAGATATCACTTCTTTCCGGGGCTGAAAGAGAATGTTTGTATTGTAGAACTTGGTACTCTATTAGATATCACTTCTTTCCGGGGCTGAAAGAGAATGTTTGTATTGTAGAACTTGGTACTCTATTAGATATCACTTCTTTCCGGGGCTGAAAGAGAATGTTTGTATTGTAGAACTTGGTACTCTATTAGATATCACTTCTTTCCGGGGCTGAAAGAGAATGTTTGTATTGTAGAACTTGGTACTCTATTAGATATCACTTCTTTCCGGGGCTGAAAGAGAATGTTTGTATTGTAGAACTTGGTACTCTATTAGATATCACTTCTTTCCGGGGCTGAAAGAGAATGTTTGTATTGTAGAACTTGGTACTCTATTAGATATCACTTCTTTCCGGGGCTGAAAGAGAATGTTTGTATTGTAGAACTTGGTACTCTATTAGATATCACTTCTTTCCGGGGCTGAAAGAGAATGTTTGTATTGTAGAACTTGGTACTCTATTAGATATCACTTCTTTCCGGGGCTGAAAGAGAATGTTTGTATTGTAGAACTTGGTACTCTATTAGATATCACTTCTTTCCGGGGCTGAAAGAGAATGTTTGTATTGTAGAACTTGGTACTCTATTAGATATCACTTCTTTCCGGGGCTGAAAGAGAATGTTTGTATTGTAGAACTTGGTACTCTATTAGATATCACTTCTTTCCGGGGCTGAAAGAGAATGTTTGTATTGTAGAACTTGGTACTCTATTAGATATCACTTCTTTCCGGGGCTGAGAGAGAATGTTTGTATTGTAGAACTTGGTACTCTATTAGATATCACTTCTTTCCGGGGCTGAAAGAGAATGTTTGTATTTTAGTACTTGGTACTCTATTAGATATCACTTCTTTCCGGGGCTGAGAGAGAATGTTTGTATTGTAGAACTTGGTACTCTATTATTATTATTATTATTAGCACCGCGTCTTACTACCCGTTCGGGTTATACGCAGGTACTCTATTAGATATCACTTCTTTCCGGGGCTGAGAGAGAATGTTTGTATTGTAGAACTTGGTACTCTATTAGATATCACTTCTTTCCGGGGCTGAAAGAGAATGTTTGTATTGTAGAACTTGGTACTCTATTAGATATCACTTCTTTCCGGGGCTGAGAGAGAATGTTTGTATTGTAGAACTTGGTACTCTATTAGATATCACTTCTTTCCGGGGATGAAAGAGAATGTTTGTATTGTAGAACTTGGTACTCTATTAGATATCACTTCTTTCCGGGGCTGAGAGAGAATGTTTGTATTGTAGAACTTGGTACTCTATTAGATATCACTTCTTTTCGGGTCTGAAAGAGAATGTTTGTATTGTAGAACTTGGTACTCTATTAGATATCACTTCTTTCCGGGGCTGAGAAAGAATGTTTGTATTGTAGAACTTGGTACTCTATTAGATATCACTTTTTTCCGGGGCTGAAAGAGAATTTTTTTAGTGTAGATCCTGACACTTTTTTACATAAATGTTTTAGCGAGATTACTTTTACAGCCACAATCCCATTATATAAATATAAATTAAAATCATATTATGTAGAATTAATTCTATGTTATGTATTGTTTCTTGAATAATGGGACATTCTTATAAATGTATTACAATTACTGTCTCTTTTTAAGTAGGCCTATACATGCCATTGTTTTAATTTTATGTAGAAGGATTGCATAATTTAATAGTACATGATATTGAACTCAGATGTATGTTTTAACCTAAAATATACTCTACATGATATACGCATATGAATATAAATTATATATATGTATATGTAGTTATATATGTATGCATATATGTATGTGTATGACATATTATTTTTACTGTGTACTATAAAGTTAAGCAACTAAAGCAACAACCACGTGTGTGTTTGTTTTACGATTATATTTGGGTAATTTATTTGTCAGATCCAAACTTGGCACGTTTTTAGCCACTCTTTCGGATACTTTTGGCTATGGGTTTTGATATTCATTCATACGGCCATGTTTGGTTAAAAAAAGTCCTGTGCAAAAACAAAAGTAAATTTAGCTAGGCATATTTATCTTATAAAATTAACAAAGGTTTTTTTATTCTAATTTTAGGGATTTTGTTTCACTTCTTTGAGCTACTAATCAAACTAGGGTAAGGATTCCTAAAATATTTGGAAATATAGATATATGTATTTGTCGCCAAAGAAAACAACTTTGGCTTTGGGAGCGTGAACATTTTCAAACTCAAAATTATGTTTAAACTTTGAGTTTTATGTGCCTTCGAAAGCAAAAAGGTGAGTTTTGTATTTCTGGCTAACCCCTTGCCTGTCTATTTGTCCCCGGGGCTCAATAGAAAACGATTTGATGGATTTATTTCAAACTTTAATATTTAGATATTATATTATGGTTAAACCTTGAGGCGTTTCTATGCGAATTTAGGACACTGCCTCTAAATATAGCCCTCCTAGCCCCTAAAACCTCTAGCGTTCTTAGTACAGAAGCATATAGCCCAAACGGGTAGTAAGACGCGAAGAAAAATAAAATCATCATTTATGTCTGAGGCAATTGTAATTGAGTATTCAAACTAAAATTGTTCAAACAATTTGTGTTGTTTTAAAAGTTCGAATGAGCAACCTAATTTCTTAATTTTAACACGGTGTGGCGAATTCCCCTTTTCATTAGCCCCATCTGGGGCAAAACTGAAAAAATATCAGTGAAAAGGGTTCTCAAAGGAGGAAAATAAAAAATGGAGAAAACCACTTGTATACAACAACAACAACAACAACACCAACACCAACAACAACCACGTTTGGTTTAAATAAACTATGTTCTTCTAGGTTGTAAAGAGCAAATATATTTCTAGCACACGGACTCTAGCTGTGCTGAGAATGCTCTACGAGTACTTGTGTTAGTGAGTGTACCTGGCATACAGTCCTAGTTGAATCAGGCATGCTATGACCGTGTTTCTGAGGTGTGGAGTTTGGAACAGCGGAGCTGTTTGCTTCCAAATACTAGTGAATACTCCTGATGAGCGAGATGTTCCAACCTCTCCTTCAACATCCTCTTGACTCGGGTCTGACATGATGGCCTTTACCTGGTGACAGGACATACTTTAGTGGTGACTGCATTTTCCTGGTGACAGGACATACTTTAGTGGTGACTACATTCTCCTGGTGACAGGACATACTTTAGTGGTGACTGCATTCACCTGGTGGCAGGACATACTTTAGTGGTGACTACATTCTCCTGGTGACAGGACATACTTTAGTTGTGACTAAAGTCATCTAGTTGGTGAAAAGATCAGAGAAGAAATAAATGTTCCGGCCTACTCTTTTGAAGCACACTTCCGCGTGCGTTTTCGTGCAGGTTTTTTCCGGTTCATCCAGACTTGGACAGGCCTCGACAGATAGCAAGAAGTAGAGGCATATTAGGACTTTTGGGAGTTCAAGAAGACAGCAAAAAGGTTTTGGTTAAGGTTTGAACATATTTGGACAGATATCATATTCTTAAAATTCAAATTGACACCTCGACACGGGAATCGAACCTGGGACCTTCGGCTTAGTACGCCAGTGCTCTTACCACTGAGCTATCCAGGATTCGTCCCGTGCCCATGGTCATTACTCACTCAAATTTTAAGGCAGAGTATTTGATGGACGTGCGGAAGTCGTCAGCTTTATAAACATGTGATTACATAAGATCACAGCCATCAGACAACGCAGCCACCTGCAACTCGGTAGTTGGCAATGTATTTAAGATAATTGACAATTATATTATAATTCTACGGGATTGCAAATATTAATGAATCAGCTTCGGCTATCTGATTCATTAATATTTGGACAGGTTTTAAATTCAAGATGGCCACCAAAATCATTGTTGAAAAGGTTTGAACATACTGTGACATGTCTGAACAGGTTGGGAGTTACAGATGATTGTAAAAACCTCACATCGTAATATGGGAAGTCAAAATAGACACCAAAATAGGTTTGTACTGGTATGAACATGTCGTGACATGAATGAACAGGTTGGTAATTCAAGATGGTCAATGAAAACCTTACAGCATGATGTGAAAATTCAAGATGGCAGCTATCCGCCTTGGTGGCATAGATAGCTATAGTGCTGGTTTCGTGTTAAGTTAGACTACCGAGGATGGGGATATCGAGATTCTAATCTCGAGTAGGTGAGCTGGGGGTGGTTTTTTCTAAATGGTTTTCCATTCACCCTCCACACAAATTCGGGTTCACTTCCTCCAAATTTAACCTTCCCAATTCCTAACCTAATAGCTTAATTATCACTTAAGCGTATAACCCGGACGGATAGTTAGACGTGGTGCTAGATTAAATTAAAATTATAATGTCATCTAAAAATCTTAAAGAGTGATGAGTAAAATCAAAATGATGTCAACAATTCAAGATGTTACTTAACACCAAAACCCCATAGAAGTTAGCTGGCCCCTATCTCCTGGTAAGGTGATGCAATCTATTCCTTTCACTCCCATGTACAGTGGAGGACCCAGTAACTTATGGAAGAAGATTATCTTAGTCCCTCAACACAAAACTTGTAAAGGTGAGGCAATCTATTCCTTTCACTCCCATGTACAGTGGAGGACCCAGTAACTTATGGAAGAATATTATCTTAGTCCCTCAACACAAAACTTAATGTAAGCCCCGATTTTTATACAAAGCCTACTTTTGACCATAAAGTCGCAAAAAAAATTGGGATTCTAGAAATTTGTTTTATCTGATTAATTGGTTATCAATTTAATCTTTTGGGCTAGCTTTACAATATTAATTAATGAATGTAAAAAATATGATAAATTGAAATTAATTGTTACTTAATTATAATTTATTTACATTATTGTGGCAACATGTATTTCCATTTTTGAATTTACAAAACTCAGACTAAAGTTCCAGCTATGACGTCAAGGAGGTAGAACCCAGCATTCCCAAGTGAAGGCCTACTGTACTATACAAGTTTATGTTCCTCAGTGAGTGTTACTCTTTGATTAAAATTGGTTCTTTTTCCCCAAATGTTATGGATTTTAACACATTTTGTTGTCAATACAACAAAACATAGATCACGTTGAAGAAATGAAGAGCTCGTTTATGGCATATTAACTCTTTCCAGGCTGTTAGAAATGTTGTAGCAAGGTGATAAAACACTTCCTATTAAAGACTAGTTATACTACAATTAATGTTAATTCCAATATTTTGTCTAGAACTTTCGGGTTATACACTTTTGTATGAATTACACTGTTGTGTTAAGTTTTAAATGTTAAATTTAAAGTAAATATTATTTGTGTGGAGGTAGAGTGTAACTTCAACTAGGTAAAACCACCCTCAGTGCACCCAACCAGGATCGAGCCCCAATCTCTTGGTCTTTGGCAGTCTAGTATATTGCAAGAGTAGAGCCTTAGACCATGCAGCCACCAAAATATACTATTACTGTAATCTGAAATAACGGGAGTTTAAGGTGTTCATGTTTCTAAATTTTATAGTATGATTTTGATAGGAAGAACAGTATATATTAATTACTAAATCAATTTTAATATGTTGATACATCAAGTCATCTTATCCACAGCTTTCACTTTTGACAGATATTATCAATACCTATAAAATGTTATCAATGTTGGTCGCAAAGAAATATGTTTGCATGTTCTACACTGTTCTTCTAACCAATATCAGGATATATAAAACACAGCATAGCGTTTCTTATAAGTTCTTAATAACGCACTTGAGATACTTAATAAATATATCTTACATATTTTTACCAGACTTGGAGTGGACGTAAGCGTTTCTACATTTGGTTCTTCCAGCAGACTGATCGTGGCATTAGTCTTCCCGCAAATTGAATGTCTACTAATTATAGCATGGATTGTATCTGGTAGCAACTACCATGTGTAGGAGGAAGGTAAGAAATGGCCGGAAGATATACTGCTGATCAGTAGCTAGTTGAGAAATCCTAGAAAATAGTATTTTTGCTGGATTCAAAGCTCAGCGTGAAAGCTGATCCATGGACTGTGACTAACGTGATGAAAGATAAAGTTAAGATGGGAACAGAACTATTGAAAGGATAAGGACACCAACCACTAACGAATAGATGGCATATTACTCATTCTCTTACTAAGAAGAGTAATAGTTTGGAGAGAGAATTTATACCTGTAATTTCCCTGATAGCTAGCGTAGGTGCTTCCGCAAGAGGTTCTGCTGGAATAGCTGAATCGGCTAATAGTGCAAAAGCAAACGCTAAGCAATTGAGTGAAGCTCAAAGCTATAATCGCATGACTGAGACTATTGCATTTGGTAAAGGAATATATCATTGTATGAAACGAATACAATCTTGCTCTGGGTGCCTACGTCAACGGTGAACTAAGTCATACTTTACATGAATTCAGCATGACTGTCGCTCCATGCTATAAAATAATTGAAGTGCCAAATAATATAATTTAACCTCCGGTTGAAAAATGAGTCATAGACATTCTCTACATAGGACTAGTAAACGAACTAGGAGACACCATACAATTTAGGGATGAAATTATTTATTTACTCTTACATATGAAAGAAGCCAGTGAATGTACTTGTACTAGATAAAAAGAACGGCGTTTACCACCTCGATACATTGAGAGAATGTCAGTGAACATTCTTACACCGAGTAATTGACTATTTGCTGTATCTTAGGCTCTTCTATAAGAAAATAATTGAATATGCTAATGATATAACGATTATTTGAGACCCCACTGCCTTCGACTTGGCTCTAACTAGTTTCCGGTATCATTCCTACAATTTGTATACCCCTAAACCGTTAACTAATGGGAATGGGTTTAGAATATCAGTTCATCAGGAAGCATTGCACAAGATATCGAATTGTTCTCTACTAAATATCAAAGGGATATTTTTGCTGAACATGGAGTAGGTTGTAAGTACTTTAATAATGGTTTATAATGGGATACTCCCTCTCTTTTAAACAATCGCCTATGATATCAACGGAGTGGAGATTGAGTTATTTAGACTAAGTTCGAGAACTATTTATTGATTTGGAATGGGAACAGGTGTACCTTGTAAACGCAGGATGGTGGTGATAGACTCTGCTCGAAATTCGGACCTCTTATCGATTCACACCTAATGAGAGAAAAACTATTAAAGCAAGGTATAAAGTACACGTTAAATAAATGGAGAAGTTAACATGGGGCCAAAGTACAATTAGTTAAATTGATGACTACAACTTTTACGAGTTGGAAGATTTCGGATGCCTCGCGCTGAAAACATTACAAACTCAACGTGGTGCAGGAAAGTGTTCCAGTCATATCGGAACCGTCTACACATGTACTACTGAAAATCTCCAATTCCTCTATGAATATATTAAAAGTAGTAAGATTTATTGGCCAGAAAGTTCGGGACTTAACTAGGAGTGCATTGCGAAATGAGACAAGATCGATTATTCCAGCCCTCTTTCACATCCTTGCTCTGTTAAACGAGTATATAGCGTACATAGATTTTGATCAACTATCATGTTGCCACAGTGGTCAAAACAAGGTGGACACCAGTCTTCCTCTTACCGATAAACCTAAACATCTATCCGGGACGTCATCTGTTGAAGGAGACAACGTTTCAGAAATTTAACATCAAGTTAGGAATGCAGCTATTGAGTAAGTAATCCAAACAGCACCTAAATGTCAAGTTAAGAATTTCAAGAGTGTTTATGATGTGAAGAATCATTGATATAATGATAGTAGGTTCATTCTTGGACTGTGAAGATTTGTAGCATATTATGTCGAATGTGTCGCTAACAGTGATTACATCTCTAAAACTTCCAAACAAGTTCGATAATCTTCAGATGGTGTATCAA
Organism: Timema monikensis; assembly: GCA_902151445.1. NCBI lineage: Eukaryota > Metazoa > Arthropoda > Insecta > Phasmatodea > Timematidae > Timema > Timema monikensis. Next base: position 57,284 of record CABFVZ010004007.1, read on the forward strand.
GACCAATGATTCAAAATTCATGGTTTAGCCGACTCGATAATTTACCTTGTATGCATAATTAGTCGAGCAGCTAGTTTTGTCTATTTTAATGGAAAGTATAAAAACCTTCATAATAGCACTGTGAAAGTTACACAGAGTGAAGTTTTCAACATAATAAACTACTCATGTTTAAGTATCACATACAGTATGAAGGAATGGTATGAAAGACTATTAGATTCATTCGGAGTGAATAAACCTTGCGCGGGAAATCCCAAACAATGTGAAAAACATCTTGATGATCAAGAGAGTGATATAATCTATAGGCATTCTCATAAAATCTGTTTTGCATTAGCAATAATCATTTTTATATCTTTAAAATGTTTAAATATTTTTAGTAATTTGTATTTAAGCAATTATGTATTTTACTCATATTTCGGTATAATACTTATGTTTTTAATTATATATCCTCCCCATTAGTATTGTTTCATAAGCCTTTTGTTTTTAATTAATCATGTTTATTTTATATTTTTAATTAGTATTATTCTATAAACAGCTGCTATATTTCATCTACAGTTATGAGAGGCTTAAGACTATTGTATTTAAGATAGGTTGTTTTGCAATAAAGAAAGAAAATGTATTTCAACGTTTCATTCCATATCAAGACTAGTCCCCAATCCTCTTATTCATCCTCCATTCAAGTTGAGACCTGTTTAGACTAGGGAAGACTAACATTGAAATATAATGCGTGATTTATATTGAGTAGTAATGAACTGTAAAATGCCGTACTATGTATGCCTCTGATCAATTCATAGAGCTCACTTCGTGCTTTGTATGCCATCAAAATTAGCGAGGGGTGTTGGCAGACCTGTCTGAACCTGTTCCAAGGCAATGGGAAGATCTTTTATACTATGAGGAGGAGTGGTAAAGTTGAGTATACAGGAGGATGAGGTATATGTTGAATGAAAGGTTAGAGATGGGAAGGTCTTTTCATATACCTCATTTTCCTGTATCCTAAGATTTATAGAATAGGTTTATAACGTATTATTCTTTTTGGAGGTTGGTTTGGTGATGGAATAATGTTGGGTGCTGCGGAGGGAAAGGGGGTATAGGGTTTATTGGAAGGGCGGGGTAGTCTAGAAGAATTCACTGCTATGAATTATTAGTGTGGTGGGATCTTAGGTTTGGAAGGAGGAAAGGGTGTGAGTAGAGTTGGAGAGGGTAATTTAACGTTTTGAGAACAAGCTGTCAAGCATCAGGTTGTTGTCAAGTCGTCAGTCACATATCAGGGAGAGTAGGTTAAGGGGAGAATGACGGTTGCCAAGGTAGTCAGCTGGTAACAGGAAAGGATGATAAAGGGACCGGGATCTAATTTCAGAAGACAAAATGAAATTTTACATCAGGCGTAGGGTTGTTGTGTCGCGACGCCCACGAGCTGTAGATTATTCTATAATAAGAAGGTGAAATGCGTTAGCATTTGACTAGAAAGAGCATAGAGTAACCTTAACATCTTGTACTCATGAGGGAAATGTAATAGGGAGGAGTGGTGAGTAGGAGATTGGGAAGGAGGTGTGAGGGACGGTAATGAATTTGAATGCTGTGCAAAACTTGTTTTGGGAGATCCTGTGAGGTAAAGTTTAGGATACAGAGGGTTGGTGAAGTTAATACACATTTACCTTGAAAGAGAATGAAAACCCTTAACATTTAAGTGATTGTGGCTGGGTGCGGAGGGGTGAGGTGGAGGAAGTGGGGGTTGGTTAAGTAATTCACTGTTTAGAGTCCTAGATGCTGCGGGGTGATCCACCTTTGAGGGGATTAAAATAAGAATAATTGCATCACCATTCATATGAGGTGGTGGGTAAAAAAGTTTTGAGTGTTGGGGAAAGGACTTAGGGCTGAAATGTTTTATGGGCAAAGGGTTAAAGGGTGAAAGTTTTGAGGGGAAAATGCTTAAGGGGAAAAAGGTTAAGGGGTAAATATTTGAGGGGCTAGTTATATCCATTTAAAAATAGTTTAGTTGTAGTATGGTTAATGGCACCCTAGCGAAAACTGGTGTGACAAAGAGAAAAAATGAAAAAAGTGCACGTACATGTATTACATAGAAGTTAAATTCTATCGGGGCGTCATCGATGAATGTGATTTGCTGACATAGGCTCGAGTGGTACGGTGTGGGGGGCGTCTGGGCATGGGGTTAGACGCCTATTAGCTGTAAGGTTTATAAGGGGGCGGGATCCACCATCTTGGATGATGACCACCCTCTTGTATCCGCAAGCTTGGTTCCTCTCCATTATGTCCTCTGTGGTCATGTTGCTAACACCTTACAACTCTACTGTATGTCCTCTGTGGTCATGTTGTTAACACCTTACAACTCTCCAGTATGTTCTCTGTGGTCATGTTGCTAACACCTTACAACTCTCCAGTATGTCCTCTGTGGTCATGTTGC
>CABFVZ010004008.1:0-25577 GCA_902151445.1 Timema monikensis
AATAATAATCTAACTAGGGTCCGCTAATTACGCGCTCGCTCGTGCGCTCGCCAGTTTGGCCACCCAGTCGCTTGCGCGCTCGCTCGCTTGCGCGCTTGTCAGTCTGGCCGAACCGTCACATGTAGGGTTAGCAGGTATATATTCTTTCCAAAAATAGATTCCTTCAACACTGCAAAACTCTCGGGAAACAATAAAATAGCGAGACAAAGAAAAGAAAGGGTTGGTTTCTCCTTTTTGTCTCGGTTCATGTTTGGAAGGTCGGGTTTCTATTTAAAAATTATACATAACTGTAGTAGTTCTCACTCAACATTCTTTTAGTTTGTACACTTGTATAATATAGTATATTATTAATCATCAATAATAGTATATTAAATCTGTATTTCTAATTAAGGTGTAGGCCTAAAACCTTGACATTCTGCATTAATTAATAAAAGGTCCAATAAATTAAAATGTCGGTAAATCTTTTAAATTGTTTTAATAATAATTCATAATAGACCAAATTAAATACTTTGGATAAAAACAATTTATTTTTACATTAACATTATATACAAGGACTTTACTTATAATAATTTAAAATTAAGTAGGATTGTATATAGGAAATGCACCAACATTCTTCTGACGAGGATGAAAAAAAAATGAAATGTGATAACTATAACGTGGAAAAACACCCCCCACTCTGTTTGGCCAGGTATACTCTAATTCTTGTAGGGAGAACAGGTTTAGAAAATACAAATAAATACATTTACAAAAACAGTCAATGTTGATGGCATTTTACTTCATTATTATTTTAAAGGTAGGCCTATTTATAATATCTATCGAAAGTTAAAGATGTTAATCACATTATTTGAGTTATGAATAAATCAATGTAGTTTTACTAACGTTTGTGACTGTCATTTACTCTTCTTACGATCAAAATTATAGTACACTCAACCTAAAAACAACAAAAATATAAGTTATATTAAGAAAAATTTCACAATACTTTACAACCCAATTGTGAAAAAGAATACATTTCAATGTATGTTTAATTCCCTTCGTTTTTACAAAGTCCAGTCCTTTATTGTTAGGGAAAGAACTATAAATAAAACCAATGACAAACTAAACACTAATTTATTTATTTATTTATTAATAAAAATATCTTTGTAAAGTGTCTAATCTTTAAAAATATTTAAATTAAGTGTTGGAAGTTAGATTTAACTTCAACATTAGTTAATCACTAACACTATAAGATTTTCTTAAATTATTGAGTAATGTTGTTTTTTGGTTTTCCTAATGTTTACAAGTATCAAACAACGGTATGTAAAAGTGTAATTTAAAAAGTAGTTTTATAATAAAATTAAATACATCTTAGATCAAGTCATGTCAACCATATAAGTTGACAATAAAAATAGAAATGTAAACGTAAATAATATGGATGCAATATCTCTTTGTAACAATCGCATATAATTAAAGCAAGTAGAGTTAGCTAAGACAGGGTTGTTATAATTCTATCCAGCCCTAAAAACCCCACATGGGTTTTATTAAAAAATACCCACTTAAAAGAACATATTTTGAATTCAAAGCAATTTAATTAATTTTTGAAAGTAGTTAGTCTTTTTCTCTTTTAATATTTAAAATATGACTAATTACTTTAAATAAAAATGTAGTAGATAGATTGGAAATGGAATTAAACATACTAACTAACATAGGACTAGATCAGACTAATGTTATTGAATATCTTAAAGAATACACATACAATTTAAATTTAAAACATTCTTTTCTAAGAACAAAATTTTACTAACATGATTGCATGAAAGCTTTATTTTGAATTTTGTTAACACGTGTCTATTGTTTGTAATTCCTTAAAAAAATTGATTTATAAATTATAATATTATTGCTAGGCTTACACGTTATTTTCTTTGTAAAGTAACAGTCTAGGCACTAAATAATATGTTAGAATGATTGGTTAAATTAGATAACATACATAATATCTTTAATCACACCATAACAAACCCAATAAAACCTAATATAGCCCAACTTATTTTTTAAATAGCCCGGGTTTTTTTCAAGCCTGAACTAAGAGATATTTATTGAGAATAGAATGGTTTGAATTCCTACAAAGTTAAACAATTAATTTTTTTTATAGAATCGTACTTGTGTGTGTGTGTATGATATTTGAACACACACGCACACATATACAGGGACACAAACATGTTTGGGTTGCGATCTTCTTCCTGCCCACAATTTATAAACGAAGGGTGTCCAAATTAATGTATATACTCAATCGAGTTCGGCTATTTTAGGCTTTATACAAATAATATAAAGAGTTAAACAAAACTCATCAAAGTAGGCCTATCTTTACTCGCAACACCATACTTTAAAATTAGCAGAATCAATCTTGCTTAAATTATTTAGAGCGTTGAAGAAATAAATAAATGGTACAGTGCACCGCACAGACATTCCTTTATGGGTTACTGACGACAAATTTATGAAAATTTTATTCCTAATTGTAATACATAATGGAAGTAAACCATCTCTTGGCTAGTTACTATATGAGAAAGTATGTAAGATTGTGTCTGTACTATTCATCTTAATTTACTTGAAAATTTTTTAAAGTGATAGTTTTCCATTAATTTATCACAATAAAAATACTGTAAAAAATATTTCTAAGCAAAAACAAAATATTCAGTTATTTTAGTAGATATAATATAGTTCTGATAATTTATAAATGACAGCCTATTAGCATAGAAAATTTAAGTGTTTCCTCAAATTGAATCTATACCACCAAAAAAAGACTAATGCAGGTTTACGAATTATATTTCAAAAGAGAGAAATTCTATACACATTAAAATAACCCCTGAATTTCCTATTGAAAAAAAAAAAGCAAATTCATACCTGTTTCTATATATTGCATGCAAGGCCAAAGCCAGATAAATATTGAATTAAAACTACCTTATTTACTGTTTAAAAATAACAAAATAAGTACAAGGAACGATCTATGTCTAGTAGTATTGTGATTGTCAAAAAAATCTAACTCGAGATTTCGATAAATGTCAACGTTTCTTGACCTCTTGAAACCAAAAACATGGTTTTCGCAATGCCGTCTGTCTGTCTGTCCGTCACTTTTCCCTTAGTACTTCTTTTATACACTTAAACCTTTTTTTAAACTTATTACATAACCTTTAAAAATTAATTTGATTTAATTTTTACCCTTTTTAATCTTTTTAGTTACCCTAAACTATTCGCCCGGGCAAAGCTGTACTTCATGCTAGTAATATATATAAAAAAAGAAAGTGAGTTTAGGTGTGTGTTCAGAAAAATCTTAAGTCCCTTCGAGATAAGATGAAAAATTGAAATTTCGAAAATCTTTAGAATAACCACCTAATTTAACAAGGAAAATTTACGAAATTATGAATTTCAAAATTGGGCTCATGGACTTGGGGAGGGGGTTAAAATAAGAAAGACGTTTTAACTTCGGTAGAAAATTGAAATTTGGGAAGAAGGTAGGGGGACCACTCCAGAGAATCAGATAAGTGTTAAAATTTCAAATGTATGAGTGAAATCTGAGCGGGAATTTTAAATTGGGATTGCCATAGTTAGCTTGGTATTGTGCAAGGAGGAATTATATAAATGCTAGCAGCCGGATGTTGAACATCTTAATTTGAATAGTTTTGATATAGTACAAAGAATGGACCAGTCTGCTAGTAAATTATACATGTGAGATGATTTCACCCTAAGCCACTATTTGATATAAGTCTCTTCTTTAGCCCCCTCCCCAGTAAACACAATATAATATTTAGTCACAAAATAATGTCTAGTTATCTGAACAATTTTTATGTTATGGTCAAATAAATCGAGCGTTGAACAATGACGTTCATGTAGTGGCAAAAAAAAAAAACTTTGCTTAAATAATATTTGTTTAAAATAAATTAATAAAAAATGTACACCATTTAAAAAAATATATGTATAACATAAAACATATTTGTAGTTGTCAACACAAAATTGATATTTCAAATACATAAAAATGCACCCAAGTTTGCAAAACAATAAATTAAAAAGGGGAATTCATACAGAAATAAAAGGATAACATATAGAAAAAAAACCTCGAGAATGACCGGCTGCAAATTGAACCCCGATTTCCTCGTTGCCAGTAGGCTAGACTAAATGAGCCTTGAATTTAGTTTACGTGCTCACTAGTGCAGCCATACATGATTTTAGTTGAGATTGTTATTTCTATTCTCGAACAATATTTTGTTTTGTGTTTGGGGCGCTATCTTTATACGTTAGCGTTCAATTATATAATAATGCTAGCAGTTTAACAATTCATAGCATAACTTCTTTTGGAGGAAAAGTAAAGCCATTGGTCCCATGTCGATTGTAGTATGTAAGATAACCCTGTAAGGTTTGTGAAAATACCTTTCTCGGCAAAATTGTTAGGCCCTTTCGATCTCACTAGTAGAAATTCTCGTGTGCTTATATAATCAGTTGGTTCAGAAAGCGCACGTTAAATACAACAAATAAATAAAACTAGTAGTTGGACCCGTTCCTTACCCACTGTAATGTAACTGATTTGCCCCTGAAAAGTATGTGAAAGCATTGACAATAATATCATCCTAATTTTATAAACTTATCTTATTTCATTTAAATTATGTAGTATATTAAATGGCGCTTAAAGCACTTCTTCTTCTAAGAAGGCAAAAGCCACTGAACAGTGACGTCACGCACGTGACATTAGTAAAGTCAGGTTGACAATATATATTTTTCAAATAATAACTTCCTTTTCTAGAAGGTTCGAAGAGAGATTTTAAAATGTAACTTGAGTCATTTTCCGGCCCTCGAAGCTTCTAGTAAGACCGAGATGTTTTTGTCTTGTATTTTGTTTTTCTAAACTAAACCTTCTCGAAGCTTCCATGAGCAAAGNAGTAAGACCGAGATGTTTTTGTCTTGTATTTTGTTTTTCTAAACTAAACCTTCTCGAAGCTTCCATGAGCAAAGAATATATACAAAGAATTGTGCAACTTAAAGTCAGTTGGGAGTAGGCAGTTGGGAGTTGGCAGTTGGTGTCCAATACTGACAGAACTCACTTGGCGTCTAGCAACACCTGTCCGCGCTAGCCCGCGTATATATTTCGACATGATCTAATTTCGCATTAATTTAACTGATTCAGCAATAAAAAACATGTCAAAATGAAAAGTGTATTAATTCTTCAATAGGCGCCCATCGCGGTAACGTAAATCCAGAACGTTACACCACGCAATAAAATATCAAATGATATCAAAATAAGACGTTTAACACCAAACCAATTATTGTCATTAATCCGGCTCTGCTACTATCCATCTATTTTATACACATTTTATTATTATTATTATTAATAATAACAACAACGGAATAGAGCTAAGGAAAATATATATACTTATAGTAAGCGTATCCGCATTTGCGTGAAGGAAGCGTGGATAAACATTTAGGGAAGAACAGCCCTCGGTCCACGTGGCTGAAATTTGAACCCAGAACTTCCAGCTACGAGAAAACCAAACATGATCCTGAAACTTACCTCGCGCACCCAACTATTCAGATCCATTTAATAATTGTTCGATAAAACATCTCTTTAGAATATGTATTAGTGTTGTGAGCTACGAAAACATTTTCTTACGAACTTAATAGTTCTAGTTCCTACGTTGTATGAAATAAACTATTAATATTTCTAATGAAAGGTTACAAATGATAAAACATGTGTTTATTATTATTATTATTATTACTATTATTATCATATTATCATATTATTAAACTATTAGAAGTGAAGTTGTATATATTAATAGCTAATCTAAATACCTAATCTAAATACCTCTTTCATATTCGATATAGATTGAATTTAAATTCCAACACTTACCGAGGAATAGCTAATTCATTTATTTATTTGGAATTTTGTTTCAAGTTTTTACCCCAAAACTTTATTTTCTTCACTTTTTGGTGACCTGGTGGTCTAGGGGTAAGGTGTCAGACTTCTGTGCTGGCGGCCGGGGTTCAATCCTCGGTTCCGGCACAGATTTATCTGATTACCAAACCCTTCCTTCACCTCTGACAAGACATCTTGTGAATGTGGGGAATGCCAGGCCTCCACCGTGGTTCGGATTCCACGTTAAACTGTAGGTCCTTCATTTCATCTCACAATCACCCTACCATTACACATTAGCGTAAGTGCGTATAACCCGATCGGGTAGTAAGACGCGGTGCTAATAATAAATAATAATAAATTAATAAATATAGTTTTTTTAAATACTACCCTTGTTTAAATTATTAATTAAAAACCTTTTTTTAATTGTAAAATATCCAGGAAATGTCGAAAATAAACAATCTTTTTTGTAAACAGAGACATTTTGGGCGTAATAATGGAAGAAAAATCATAAAAAAATATTTAAAAAAAGTTGAAATTCAATAATGTATATCTTTTTAATGGTTGGATTTACAGAAATCAATTAATTTTGTTGAAACAACCAACCTTTATTTTAATAGGAAAAAAATTTACAAAGCTATTAAATAATAAATACCATCCAAGATTTAAGTAGGTTAGTAGTACACGTTTTTTAGATATTTAGTGGGATTTCCCCTTTAATTTAGTACTTCACAGAGAGAGGAAATGGGGAAAGAGTGAGAGACTACTCATGGTCGTGGAAGGAGAGGGGGTGGAATAAATGACTCTGTATTGCAACTACTGTTACCGTAATAGTCTACTCCTCTTTTGTCGCAAGTCTTTATTTACATCACAACGGTAGCTTTTTTTCTTGACCCTTGGGAAAGCCGATATCTTTCATTTCAATACGTGGCTTGATTTGACCAAATTGTGGTTGTCCTTGAAACTTTATTATTTAGCCATAATTTCCAATCCCCGGGTATTTCATTCGTCGACTTTTATAGACTTATTCAAATCCGGTAATTCTACTTCTATGGCTTGATTAAGTTTAATTCTGATTTTACGATATTAACACTATCTTTTGTTGGTATTGTGTTGGTATTACAGTCCTGTATTATTTTTCTGTCAGAGCTGCTTTTTATTTTTGAAAGCTTTTGTATATTTACTTTCTTTTTTGTTTCACTCTTTAAGAATGTTATTTATTTGTCTTAAACTCTCAGCTGACAAATTACAGTATACACATATTAGTGGGTCCGTGGAATAATCCAATTATATATTAAATAAATCCAAATTAAGAATCTTAATCTTGGAGATGGATCAATCTTTCTTCCATTTCATTATGAAAGCTATCAATAGTTTCTTTAATTATTCTTATCATTTCTACTTTAATATCCCATTCATCACACATTTTCATCCCCGCTTCAAATGATTCACTGGCCAATGATGCTCGATTGCTTAAGAAATAATCTTGAAGGGCTTTTAAATCAAAAGCACCATAATGAAAGTTCATTTTATGAACTTAAGAGTCGTTTTTGAACCCGATCAATCCGAACAAGTATTTTGTGCCAAAATCCAAGCAAAGCCAAAAAATCATAAGTCAAAATTCTATTTAGCACCTGCTAATAATAATAATAATAATAATTATTATTATTATTATAATAATTATTATTAATATTACACACTAATTTTGATCATCTCTCATGCTTTGTAAGACTTCCATTGTAATATCAAAGTGTTTATGAACTGGCTTCACGGCTTCTGTTCTAGGACTCTAACTCCATCGAGTTTCAGACTTGGTGTGAAATCTTTCAACTTTGGCCAATGGAGAGTAGAAAAGCTAAAAGAATTGTACCAAAAAAAGTCACCACGAGGGAATCATGGGAGTCAGCACGCACTTCAGTCATATTGATAAAATAATCATCCCATTTCACAAAAATATCTCAACTATTTTTTTTCCCAACAATCCTCCGTTGAAAACCACTTATATAACCAGCCATAACTGCAGAATTGTTATAGCACTAGACGGATATTCTTAAAATGGCATTTTATATTCCTCCATATGGTACAAAATCACTTCCACAATGATTTCAGCATTCTTTTGTTTTGATTGGATAAATCCAAGGAAATACTCGTTTACGTGAATCGTTTTCTTCTGAAAATCAATATCACCATGTAGCGGAGTGGCTCCCAACCTTTTTTCGCTTGCGTAACCCTTGGCAGCCCATTTTAATAAATTGTGCCCTTAGTTTTGGCGCAGTACACAATACTACAATAGTAGTTATTTCTCATTTATTTGTTGCAACTGAAAATAAATGGTATAGTAATTGGATTAAAAACATTGTAATAATGAGAAATATATTTTTACATTCAAAAAACAAAGGTTACAATAAAATCTAACACATTTAATTTATTTATTCATTTATCACTAATTATAAAACTACTTTATGTTTGGAATAGAAATTATTTTCTCAAAGTCAAATTCGAATATTTTCGCGTACCCCAAAACTTCCTGGAACGTACCCCACGTTGAAAACCGATGCTCTAGTATATGAAACTAGAATACATTTAATCTAAATGCAAGTCAACGCTGTCTAGCTGTAAGAAGTAGAGTGAGAATGTATACTCGTCGTCGAAAAAGGGAAAGTGTTATCAGCATATAAACAAGAGACATTGACATTAACTTTGAAGCTAAGCAAAATACTTAATACTAGTGTGTAATGTGATTATGTAGAGATGGGCTTAAAAACAACAGTGTTATAGCTGAAACTTGAATACATTCTTAAATGTCGGATATAAATTGTTGTACAAAGAATGAGTCAATATCAATGACGGTGACCTGGTGGTCTAAGGGTAAGGTGTCAGACTTCTGTGCTGGCGGCCGGGGTTCAATCCTCGGTCCCGGCACAGATTTATCAGATTTCCAAACCCTTCCTACACCTCTGACAAGACATCTTGTGAATGTGTGGAATGCCAGGCCTCCACCGTGGTTCGGATTCAACGTTAAACTGTAGGTCCTTCATTTCATCTCACAATCGCCCTACCATTACACATTAGCGTAAGTGTGTATAACCCGAACGGGTAGTAAGATGCGGTGATAATAATAATAATAATAATAATATCATCAATGACTTCGCTTAAAGTAACTAATAAATAAAATAACTTAGCTTCAACATATTTCTGTTGAAAAAAGTAAACTTTTATATACTCCCTAAAAGTCTTGGGTCCCATTTCTTCCTGTAATTTTTTTTTTAGCACCGTGTCTTACCACCCGTTTGAGTTATGCGCATATATACTATTTACTCTAATGTGTTAAGGACAAGGAAGGTTGAATTGAGAGTAAGTGTACCTGCATTGGCGTGGAGGTAGAGTGGAAAACCATTTTGGGAAAAAAAAACCTACTGGGAACGTACCACGATCTCCCCGTCATTGTCATTCTAGTCTTTTGGGAGAGTGACGCCTTAGACCATGTGGCCACCGAAGCGTGTTGAAAATAATCAAAGCTTTTGTAATCTTTAGACCTAATTACGGATTGCGTGTGTGTGAAGATTCAACCCAGACGGCGATACGTTACCTCCCAAAGACTATCGAAGTTTATCCACAGCTTGGCGGTGATTTGTCTAAGCCTCGGGAGCGGCAAGCCTTGGAACTAGTGTATGTATGTGTGTGTGTGTCTGTGTGTTTACCTGTCCAGTCTGGCGGGCTGCACCCTGCTCAATTATTGACAAAGGGGTTGAGCCCTCTTCTCATGGATTATTGCGCGCGGCCCCTGCCTGTTCCGTGCCGCCCAGATAATCGATATCGGGGACATTTCCTTACCTTGCTCATTTTCATTCAACCGGTTACTTACTTATTTACAGAGAACCAATTAAACACCTCACACGTTCATAGGAATACATGTGCTATCCTTTTCAATTGGTCGCTTACTCTTACTTTACCGTTTACTGAAAGTTGAAAAATCGCTTAAAATATTTATGTATTGATTTGAACCATGATTTAAATTGTATTGTTAACGTAATTGGTTACCGGCGGCTTCTTAGTAGGAACCTACTATTAAACTTAAATTAGTTATACTGGATAAAGTTCCAAACTAGCGGGGGAACTTGATAGGGGGCGGGGCTACTAGATCGCTCACTTGTACATTTTAATACGAGCTTTTGAAAATATCCCTTACAAATGCGTATCTGCACATGCGCGAGTATTAAATTTGGAACGAAACAGAAAATATAAACACATTTTTCAAGGTTAATACTGATGGCAGTTTTCTTTATTATTATTATTATTATTATTATTATTATTATTATTATTTAGGTATCTATCAAAAGTGTCACGCTGACAACTCCAGATAACATGTATTGACGTATGAATACGGGAAAGTAGATTTAGTAACTTTTCTAGCTGTCAGCTGTCGTTCTAAGAAAATTGTTAAGAACTTTTTTTTTTCGGACTATCGCATATTTACACTATTGGGGTAAAGATAGGGATGGTTTTATTAAAAGTAAATATTCCCTCATTTGCTTGAATTGAGAGAAATTTCACCTGCATTAGAGTGGTGAAGGGATAGGAAAACCATCTTCAATTCACCCGACCGAGATACAAACCTTGACCTCTCAACCATTGGCAATCTAGTCTATTGCGAGGTTGACAACTTTTTAGACCATGTGAATACCGTTGCGGATAACTGGATAGTTTAATAGTGATGTGATGAGGAGGGCAAATGAAAGGAAGTGAACCTATATGCTACTGGAGAGAGGGAGAAAAATATTCTTCCAGAATGCATAAATGAGAATTGTTGGGTATTAACATCAAATTTAATCTGAGGCTCATTTGAAAATAAATCACAACTGTTAAAGCTATTCATAAATGCATCTATAAATTTAGAATTAGTATCGTTCTCCTTTCATTAGGTCCTTGTGGGCCAGTATTTATAGTCTAGTCTCGGGAGTCGGCCAATTTCCCACAAGCAATTGAGGTCGAGTGGGTGATTGGCTACGTCCGAACCTCGACAATATTTACGACTCTCCTTAAGATAAACAGAGGAACCTTCTGTACCTGGCTAGAAGAAATTATATTTTGGACGGTGGGGATCTTCTTTTCGAAGATGTGTTTAATGGAATTATTGATATATGGTGACAGAAAGAGAGAGAGGATGAGTAAACCATGAGTGACGCAGCACTAGCGAAGTGTAAACTCCTTATAAAAAAATTGTGCCATTAAATACAGCGATCACTCTCTTCCGAGATTTCGTTCCCTTTTCCCATGAACCACCTTATATCTTCATTTCACATCGGTATCTTCCCCCTGCTCTCTGATCGTCTATTTTTCTTTCAGCCTTCCTTATGGCGAATATCAAGATATATCTTCGCTTTGGTTTGACGAAAATAAATTTGAGATTTTTGTTATATTATTATTATTAGCACCGCGTCTTACTACCCGTTCGGGTTATACAACCTTACGCCTGGACACTGGAATTAAACACGGGACTTTTGGATTATCACGCCAATGCGCTTACCGCCCACGCCCACTCATTCTTCACTATATTTAAGTGATGGATTTGTAGAACTCGTTAGTTATATATGAGCGATCAATTAAGATCACGAGCTTTCAGATAACGTAGCAACCTTCAACCTGGGAGGAATGCTATGGTGCCAATGGTACAGTAACGATTGTAAAAATGTGCATATCATGATGGATTAAATATACAAGCTATTATAGTTGTTAAGTACGGCTATAGCCGTATCTAAAAATCATATTCTTTGAATTGAAAAATAACACTTGGGCATAGGAATCGAACCCATGTAATGTTATTGATTTGCCCCTAAAGAATATGTGAGAGTATTGACAATAATATCGTCATAATTTTATAAACGTATCTTATTTCATTTAAATTATAATCTATTACATGGCGCTTGAAGCACTTTTTCTTCCAAGAAGGTACACGCTACTGTAAGTAACGTCAGAGCGCATCACGTTAGTAAAGTTAAGTTGACAATATAAGGTTTTTAAATAATAACTTCCTATTCTGGAAAGTTCGAATAGAGATTTAAAAAAAGTAACTTGAGTCAGTTTCCGGCTCTCGAAGCTTCTAGTGACACCGATATGTTTTTGTTTTGTATTTTAATTTTTTATAACACGACCTTCTCGAAGCTTCCATGAGTAATGGATATATACAAAGAATGGTGCAATGTAAGGGCACTACTCACTAGTCACTAGGAGTCCAGTCCTTGAAGTACTCGGACTGCAGCTCCTGTCCGCGATTCCTACGATCGTGCAATAGGCCGCGTATATATTTCGACGACATAATCTATTTTCTCTAGAAATAAACCGAGATTTAGAAATAAAAGCATGTCAACATAATAAGTGTGTATTAATTATACAATATTCCAATCACCAATAACTCTTTAATTGGCGCTCGATCACGGGGCTATAAACACCAATTATCTCCCCACATCAAAATACCAGACCGCTTTAATTAGTGCTCGACCATGGGGCAATTATCAGCTAACTAAACGGTATAACTTCAATCGACGCCCAACGCGACGAACCAGATCCATAATTCATCGATCGACGCAGAGATAGACGTCCAAAACATCATAATTAGCGCCCAACGTAAGCAGTAATATTTCAATAACACTACACCCAGGACCTCTGGCTTAGTACGTAGTAGCCTAATGATTTCTAAGTGTGTTTAAGACAATTTTGCCTTCAAGGATTCGAACTTTATACTTCTCTCTCTGGTAAGATGTGTAGCCAATGTACCGGGAGCATAGCGTACCTTTTCCCAAACTGCGTCGCACTTCCCGTCATACACCGGAAGTTACGCAGTTCAAGGCGTGAAGCTCGCACACTGCTGGTTTATTATTCTCACTTCAGGTTAATGTTGATGGAGTCTGTTTTTAAACTCTTCTCTTCCTGCTCTAAAAGATAAAATAACGTATCTTACAACCCATCTGGGTTATCCGCTAATAATTACGTTAATGGTCTAGGAATGAGAAAGATGTATGAGAAAATTCACTCTAATTTGTGCGAACAAAATGTCAAACCATTAAAAAAAAATCTTTGCCACACCTTACTGGGATATAAATTGTGATCTCTCCATCACCGGTGAACAAGACTAGACGAGTTTTACATTTAGTCCGATTGTCAACATAATCTTAATTAAGCTGTCCTACTCGGTTATTCTGAGGGTTTTTCTTCCTCTCTTCACACAAATTCGATTACTTTACCTATTAATTCTACCCTCCTTACTAACCACATTGGAAGTGTATGCGATTACTTGGTCAGTAAGTTGTTGACATCTCTTCTGCTTTCAAGGAATGTAAAATTCAGAATATAGCCTACAAAACAGTTTTACCGGTTGCTCTCTATGGGTGTGAAACGTGGTATCTTACCTTACATAACAGAAACAGATATAGGGTTTTCGAAAACAAGGTGCGTAGGAGTATATTTGCTCCAAAAAGGGATGAGGCTTTTGGGGAGTTATACACCCTTTATTCATCACTGAACATTGTTAGGATAATCACGCCTCGTAGATTACGTTGGGCAAGACACAAATGGGAGTTTCTATATCTTGTTCAGGGTATTAAATGGCAAACCCTTTGGAAGACCTTGACGCAGATGGAAGGATTGCATTAGAATGTACCTGAAAGAGATAGGATATAATGAGGTGTACTGGAGAGAGATAGCTCAAGCTATGCGTAGATGGCGTACTTTTGTAAGCTAGACAGTGAACTTTGAAGTTCCTAATTCCATACCATGAGTAAGTAACTCTTCACTTAAAATATAGGGTAACATGTTTTGGTCTTTGTGTAACAAGAGTAAAAACATGTTTTAATTTTGAGAAATTAAAAAATAATATTTTAATACCTTACACACTTATTTTTAATGAATAATCTAAAGGACTGAGTTTGAAAGGGCACGCTTATTAATATGCAGAGGGGATGGGTAAACCACTCCTCAGTGTACCCGGCCGAGATTTAAATCTAAACCTTTCCATCATTCGTCTTTTTTTCAAGGTTGACGTCTCAGACCGTATAACCTCCGGTGTGGGTTTTGATATTCTCTGTTTTGGACAACATGGAACCAGGGTCATCTAGATATCTAGTTGTCCTTATGAAACATTCGTGTGTTGTATGTCAATGTTTAAACGTTTGATGAGAATCTGCTCATAATGTTACAAACAGGTAGTAGTTTGGGGAACATCAATGATTATTTAAAATTATTGAGCAAGACTTCTAAGAACATAACATGCACTCTGTTATTGATGGCTCTTTCCAAGACAATATATCCGATTCGTTACGTCAAGTTCAACCACGCGGACTAAATGTCAGGATTTTCTATTCTGGTTTGCTGGCGACTGGCACGTCAATTCTCTAATTACCCGCCTCGGTGGTGTAGTTGGCTAACGCGCTAGTGGTGTTGAGCTTGACTGCTGAGGTTCGAATCTCGATCGGGTGAACTGGGGGTGATTTTTCCTAAAATGGTTTTCCACTCTCCATCCACGCAAATGCGGGTTCACTTCCTCTAATTCAACCTTCCCAATTCCCATTCCATTAGCGTAATTAGTACTTAAAGCGTATAACCCGAACGAGTAGTAAGACGCAGTGCTAAATAATAATAATAATAATAATAATAATAATACAAATAATAAATTCTCTAATTCTGACAGGGTGTATTGAAAGCGTTCTTATTGAAATGCGCATACATTTTCTCTAAATTTTACCATTCTTGTCAGGACCTAGCTAAGTAATGAGATGAAGGCTTACAATCAAGCAATATATATATACATTATTACGTTAGGCTCTATGGCTTAGTTTAAGTTGCATTGATAAGGAATATATTTTATAGAAAATAGGCTAGATCCGTATAAGCCTGGAAAATGGATGGAAAAACTACTCGTCAACACCAGACTGAGATTATAACCTCGACCTCTTCTTAACAAGTAGAGATTTAAACAAAATCTGGTTTATTACCAATTGGAGAACTCTGCATTGGTGGCTTTCGGCCTACTAAGCAGGTGAAGGGATTGGGTTAAGGATGTGGCCACGAGACTTAAAAACATAATTGAATAACTCTAACAGCTCTGGTTATTCTTGCACTAAAGAAACAGTAATATCACACAGCGATTTACCTAAGGCAGTGGTCGGCAAACTTATTTGCCAAAGAGCCAAATATGAACATTACAACAATTTAAAAAAAAATTGGGAGCCAAATCTGCTTGTTTAGTAAACTTTTATTACACTAAATAAAACTAAATTTCATACTTAATAAATATTTATTAATGCGAACAATGTGCTTGCATCTCCTTGGAAAGTTTGAGTAAGTCAGGTTTGTACGTTGTTGTTTTTAATTTTAGGCATGATTCCAAGTTCTCATCAATAAGACGACTTCTCAGTTTACTCTTGATAATGTTCATGCTTGAAAAAGATTGTTCGCGTATATATGTAGAACCGAAAAAGGAAAGAACAGCAAACGCAAGCTTTTTCAACTGATCGTAAGAGTCAGGAATACTATTCCAAGCGTTGAAAATGATCATGTCTTCCTTCTCCAGGTCATTCAAAGCAGACCACTTGTGCTGTGAACTAAGATCACATTTTTTCTTCTCCAATATTTCCAATTCAACACAAAGACGTTCGAATTTAGAGCGCTATATCTCATTGTTTTTTAAATCCAGCAATTGTATTTTAAAGCTACCAATGTCAATATCAAAAGGTGAAAATTTCAACTCGGTTATCGTAGCATTAAGAGGATTTTTGACAAATGATAAAGTTGCTCTGCTGTTTTTAAATTCCTGAAACCTGCTGAGAAATGCTTCCCTCATATTTAAAATTATTGTTTTAAAATGGTGTTTATCAATAGAGGAATTATTTTCTTGGCGATACTTCAGCAGGCTCGGAAAGTGAAACAATGTTTCCCTTTCCAAATCCTGAGCAAAAATGGATAATTTGTTTTCGAATGCTATTACTTCTTCTAACATCGAAAAAATTAAGTTTCCTTTCCTTTGTAGCTTACGATTAAGCTGATTTAGATGAGACGTAACGTCTACCATGAAATAAAAGTTTTGGATCCACTGATCGTCTGTTAGTTCTGGATAGTGAACGCCCTTCTCAAGGAGAAATGCTTTAATTTCCGGAAAAAGGGACGCGAAACGTTTTAAAATGTTCCCTCTTGATAACCAACGTACCTTGTTATGAAGCAGAAGATCAGCGTACTCACTCTCCATTTCAAATAAAAATTCTTTGAATTGGCGATGATTAAGAGCTTTAGCTAAAATGGAGTTGATAATGGTAATCACTAATTCCATAACTTTACGAATTTCATCCGGAAATGTTTGCGCACAAAGCGCTTCTTGGTGAATGATACAATGGTAAACAAGTATCTCGTGATTAATTTTTTCTTTCAAAATAGCAACAAACCCTTTTCTTACGCCGGTCATACTTTTGGCCCCATCTGTTGAAATCGACACAATTTTATCGAGGGGAATATGATGTTTATCCATACACTCAATTACAGCATTTGCGATATCTTCTCCACGCGTCTGACCTTTGAGTGGCAATAATCCTAAAAGTTCTTCTTTAGGGCCTGAATGAGACATAAATCTTACAAAAAGTGAAACTTGCGCTGTATCATTTATGTCACAAGACTCGTCAACTGCTATTGATAAAGCCGAAACCAATTTTAGATCTTCGATATGCTGGGTGGTTATATTCGAACAAATTTTAATTGTTCTATCTTTAATGGTTTTGGCAGACAATGGTAACTCTTTAATTCTTTTCAGAATATCTGCTTTGTTCTTAAAATCCCGAAATAGCTCTTCGGATGCATTAATAAAACAACTTTTTATGTATTCGCCGTCTGTGTACGGTTTCCCTCTCTTAGCAATCTCCTGGCTAAAAACAAAACTTGCCATATTAATATTGCTGGAAGATTGCATCCAGTTATTAAACACAGAAGTTGACGACTCTTGACTCTTCTGAAGTTCCTCAACTGCTTTCTTCCTTGCATCACCGGTAGGATATTTAGTGCTAAATGACGCGTGCTTTCTTGTAAAGTGTCTCTCTAAATTTGACTTCTTGTTATGCGCGAATTTCTCCTTACAAATAAGACATGTCGGAAGTCCATTCAAGTTTTGAATAAACGCAAAATTCTCGGTCCACTCAACTTTAAATTCGCGGTTTTCATCTTCCGTTTTTCTTTGCTTTTTTTTGGTAGCCATGTTAATTGGGGTACCTATAAAAATATTTAAAATATATTTTTTTCTAAAGCCATCAGTACAAAATTATAATCAAAATTTAAAAAAATCTTTTAAAAAAATACAATTTTATTAATATATGTAACTGCACTAAAAAGAAAAAAATAATTTTTTCAATCATCAAAATAACAAAACTTTTAGAATGACCAAAAATGGAAGAAAACTTCCAACATTTGGACAAATAGAAGTTATCGAAAAATCGATTACAAATTTTGAACCGGAACCACAAACATACATAGCAGGTGTAATAAAATCGTATAAAAATACCTGTAAGATGTGCAGCTAGATTGAAAAATACAACAACTTTTTAATAAGACAGGACAACGGCAGACAAAGTAGAAAAGACAAAACTGTTCACACTGCAACTGCTGATCTGTGATGCCAATTTGTACCCCCACTACTTTAGAAAAAGTATGCGCGCGCATGCTTGTGGTACCTTTGTATCACACCGGAGTACGCCGAAAACATACGAACAATTTCAGCCGGTAGTTTGTACATGGTTTGTGTTTACGTTTACGAAAACTAATAAAATTAAACTCGATGTTCGTTACGTATTTTTACAACAATATAAAATTTTAATTACCTATCTATCTTTTAGCTTAAACAAAAAATTATACATGTTCTCGATTTATAGAAGAATTTTAATTTATCAAAATAAGATGTAATTTTTCTTTTACCTAGTTTTTTTAAATGGAAGTATTATTGCGCCTTCCGTGGATATTTGTGTCAGAGCCGCACTTAAGGGGTCAAAGAGCCACATGCGGCTCTGGAGCCGCACTTTGCCGACCACTGACCTAAGGTATCCGCACACAGTTTTGTTACAGTAGAGGTAATTTTACTTTCTCCCGTAGATTTACCGTCACATGAACCATACATATTGGTTTAGAATAATGATTTTAAAAAATATATGGCATAGGGTCAGTTATTTTTTGCTGAGGCCTACATATGTTTAGCCAAATCAGCACCAATATTAATAAAATAAGTTTTAAATACATTTGAATTTTGTTTTTAATCATTGCATATCGTGTTACCAATTGCTCTTTGTTCTAGAATACTATTTGGTGCAAAAGATTCCAAGCTACTTTAATATTATTTTTTCTCTAAATTCGATTGGAAAAATAATGATTGATCGTTCAATAATAACAGAGTTCATAGTATTCTTGTATTTATAATATTTTCCCTTGACTCTCTTTTGTTTTAGAATTTTTAAAATAGTCTGTATTTCATTCGAATTGATTTTTCTTATGGAATTTGTAATCCACATACCTCAACTGAAAAATTAGGTATTTATATTATGGCATATCAGACTACTCTTTTAAATTATAGAATTCCAAGCATCAATTCTAAAGTCTGTTCAGCGTAGGAATTCTTTTATGAAAGGTCTTTTTCCCTAGCAGAAATCTATTATCTAGTAGGATATTGTTAGGCAAAAAGACCCTTACTAGAGTAATTCCTACCGCGAATGGAGTTCAGGTGCGAGTTTCTGTAAGTTTTATAATAGGAGGAAAACATTTAATACCACTAAGAGAGTAATAATTATTGATGGTATATATTTAAGCAGCAAATACTATAATTTAGAATGTAAGTAGATGGTCACATCTTATAAGGACAACTTATTAAATAATATATGCTTACTCAGAAGTAACCCGCGGTTTTATTTTATAAGCTTATACCCTAACAGAAACGCATAGTTACTGACACTCCTTGTATATTAGGGTGTTCCATTTTGGTTTGAAACTTGAAGTAAACAATCGTCCTTCACCTCCTCCGCTAGTATGTAGAGCTATATGGGGTCCCATTTAGTTTTGTAGTATTTTTAGCACCGCGTCTTACTACCGGTTCGGTTTATACGCCTATGTACTAATTACACTTATGGATTAGATATTAGGAAGGCTTAATTTAGAGGAAGTGTACCCGCATATGCGTGGAGGGATAATGGAAAAAAAACATTTAGGAAAAATCCACCTTCAGTGCACCCGACCGAGATTGAACCCCGATCTCCTCGATTTCTGCAGTCTAGTCCAACACGAGATTAGCGCGTTAGACTACGCGGCCACTGAAGCGGGTCCCATTTTAGTTGAGTGAAAGTAAACTATCGCCCTTAACCTCTTCCACTATGTATTGCTATTATGGTGTCCTATTTTAGTTGAGACACAAGTATAATAATAACAATAATTATTTCAAACACAAATTAAACACAAAGTTTAAACTAATAATACTATTTGGCTGGTGCTACTCAAAATTTCTACACCTTATGAAGAACATTATCTAACTTTTACAACATTACGACCCGCCTCTGTGGCGTAGTTGGCTAACGCGCTAGTCGTGTTGAGCCCGACTGCTGAGGACGGGGAGATCGAGGTTCGAATCTCGGTCGGGTGAACTGGGGGTGGTTTTTCCTAAATGGTTTTCCACTCTCCCTCCACGAAAATGCGGGTTCACTTCCCTTAATTCAACCTTCCCACTTCATAATCCATTAGCGTAATTAGTACTTAAGCGTATAACCCGAACGGGTAGTAAGACGTGGTGCTAATAATAATAATAATAATAATAATAATAATAATAATACAACATTACGTTCATATATTAATATGTTAAGCCATGTGAACTTCAACTTGTCACATTTTATAGAGTATCAATACTAATAAAATCATATTAATTATATCATTAAATGTTATCAAATGTTGAATACAATAAAATATGTTCATATTTTGTAAAATGTCCCTCCTCCCGCGGCCTTACTGTATACAGTTTCTTGGACGTTTCTTCTCGCGTATTCTCGGAACAGTGGGCCGGAAACTGGGCCAGTGGAACGGATACGGACGTTCAGGATGTTTAAAAAATGAATATGTGTATTCACAGATAACTGTTTCGACAACCTGGCATTTAAAAAAGATTGATAAACTAACAATCTTTTTGGTTTTTTTTTTTTACTTCAAAGAAATGGACATTGAACAAAAATTTTGTGTGAAATATGATTACTTTGTCCCTTTTAATCCCTGGTCGAACAAAAGTTTAATATATTGTGAAAATATACTATCTTTAATAAACTACCATAGAAAAATCTCTCCAAGTGAAGCAATAACATTCCTCTGAGGACATTATTTAGCGGCTAAAAAACGTAGCAAACTCTAAAAAATTCTTTCATCTTGAACGACCTTTGTTCGAAAATTGTCGGTAAGAGATAAGATATTTTGATAGTTAACGAGTTAGCCACATTGGTGGGCACCTGTACTAAATAGCAGGCTCATTTGTAGTCTTGATTGCCGACAATGGGGAAGTTGGGGTACAAATCCTGAGCGGGTGTACTTGGTTTCGCCTCCTAAATGGTTTTCCATTCTCTCTCCGCTTAAGTGAGTGTACATTTCCTCTCAATTCTGACTTCCTTATACCTACCCTATTAGCATAGTTAAAATGTTTACATTCCGGATGGGTGGTAAGACCCTTGTTGGGGGTGGGGGTTGGAAGTTACATAAACAGGCGTGGGCCGGGCTTAGTATAAAATAACAAAGACACGGCATTGAACGTTGATTGTAATCGGCCGGGTGTACAGAAAGGGTTTTGGTATAAATGGTTTCCCACCCCCTCTTAGTGCAAATGTTGGTACTCATCCTATACATTCTTCCTTCCTAATCCCTACCACATTAGTGTCATAAATATATATGCATATATCTTGAACGGGTAGTGAGATGTTGGTATAATAACAATAAAAAAAGATGACTTGCTTTGAAAGGGGAGAATTGTAATGTAATAATTCGTTACTCGCTTCCAAGGCGTTGCTCTCGATATATACTAGACTGCCGGAAACAGGAGATCTGGGTTAAAATCCCGGATAGGTGTACTGAGGGTGGTTTTACACTCTCCTTCCCGCAAATTCAGGTACACTTAATCTAAATTCAACCTTCCTCATTCCTAGCACATTCACGTAATTAGTACATAGGCGTACACCCCGAATGGGTAATAAGACATAGTGATAAATCAAAAAATATCACATATTTAAATGACGCACTGACTTCTGTGCTGGGGTCCGGGGTTCAAGACTTATATTAATCACACTTGTTAATGTATGGAATGCCAGGCCTCCACCGTGGTTTGGATTCCACGTTAAACTGTCCTCCATTTGATTTCACAATCACCCTACCATTACACATTAGTGTAAGTACGTATAACCCGAACAGGTAGTAAGATGCGGTGCTAATAATAATAAATGACAAACTTTTAATACAGTTTGTGGAATCCTACTTTATTTGACTGCGTTGGAAACATTAACAGAGGGATAAATAAAAGGTGTTTATAATAAAAGCCCAACTTCTGAATGCAATATTTAAGCTGAATAACAATTAATATTCCTAGATGTACGCAACCTTGAACAACTTACTGTAAAATGTAACGCTATAATATAAACACTTAGATTGATCGGGAAACAAACATGGTGTTTGATAGTTTGTTGTATTATTTTATAGATATGCTACCCTACAATTCCCAGTAAATAGTGATATTTATCTAGAGCGGCCATTAACATTATTAGTATAGCTTATATTTCGTGTTTGTCGACACTTATTAACTTCTATTATTCTAAACAAGCTCCTCGCTTGCTCTTAAACGAATCGAAACAAATATAAGTTTGTTATTATTATTATTATTATTATTATTAGCACCGCGTCTTACTACCCGTTCGGGTTATACGCACTTACGCTAATGTGTAATGATAGGGTGATTGTGAGATGAAAAGAAGGACCTACAGTTTAACGTGGAATCCGAACCACGGTGGAGGCATGGCATTCCTCACATTCACAAGATGTATTGTCAGAGGTGAAGGAAGGGTTTGGTAATCAGATAAATCTGTGCCGGGACCGAGGATTGAACCCCGGCCGCTAGCATAGAAGTCCGACACCTTACCCCTAGACCACCAGGTCACTATATAAGTTTGTTAAATTGGCGGAGAATACTTTTGTTTCTCGATCTGATATCGTACAGTAGCGCCGTGGCTTCTTTGGTGTTGACACAGTTCACAGCTATTTCTGACAGTCAACATTTAAGTATATACCTACATTTTGACCGTCAGAAGTGACAGTTGCTAAACACATGGTTTTGCAGGTCATATGGTTCGGCGTAGGGATACATAATTTGGTCTGGTAACTTTTCAAAGCCGTCAGCTGTGAGCTGTCAGCCAGCACCAAAGAAACCATGGGGCTTCGCGAAGTTCTGGGTTATCGGTAATTTCCGTTTATGCCTCATCTATTCTCTCGTCGAGATGACACGAGGCAGCCCGAGTGCGAGAATGTGGATGGTGGTCTCGCCTCTCCTCGGCGAGGCTCGGGTCCGTGTCGGTGTTTGTTGTCCGAGTCAAAGAGCGCGAGACGCGAGTACGAGTGCACCGCTACAGTCAGTGCGCAATAATTAGAACCCGGAGTGTTGACATCATCAGATTTAAATCATTTAATTTTCAATAATTTTAATTTTGTTTTCTTTTAGTTTTTGCTTAGTAAATTCTTTCGTAAAACATGAGTGACTGGACAAATGACACAACAATCCAATTCTTGGAATTAAATCAAGGCGGGCCGTTTTTTGGGAATCACAAAATTTACCACAAAGATAATAAATTGAACGATGCGTAGGTTCGTATAATTTGATGTTATATTATAGCAAGTTCTACATCCTCCATTATAGACATCAAAATAGCTACTTCACAACAGGTGACAGTGGGAGGGAGGCGTCAGTCTAGTAGAGCGTTCGTCCCAACTCCTCACGCCTCACTCGGCTCGTACAGTCTGGCCAAATGTCTCATCCGGGTCGTCTCGGCGAGTGTGTGGATGAGGCATTAGATTCGAGGACATTCGGAAAATTAGTGTGATGTTATCGCCGATAAATTTAATCCTCAGAAACACTTTAAGCTTTTTTTTCTGCATTAATGGGATTGTAACAACAATACAATATGAACAAATGTGTGTTTTAAAATGTTGATTGAACTCTCTTTCATGGTTAAATACCGATTAAGCCATAAGCATATACCATTATTGCAAAACTAGTATTTAAACCTGTCTTTGCAAGGGAGTTTGTGCTCCTTTGAAGTAATAAATTAGCCTAATTATTCATTTAAGATGACTATAAAATATTTAAATGATATAATATACTAATATAGAGATATATAGAAAGCATCATGATTTTCCAAAGGATATCATGGCTAACCAAGCTATTCCACCAGAAGTTGTTTATTTTCAATTTTATTTCGCTCCTGTTTAAGCAATAGTTTATCCTTCGATATTTAGTTATCTAAATATATATAGATCCTTTTTAAGATAAGCTTTACTTTTTGTGTTTATTTTTAGGTCTTTTCGTATAACTTATCAGTTTTGAACCCCCCTCCCCTTACCCCCCACTTTTTTTATCCTTTCCCGGACCCCATTTTTTTCCCCAAACCTTTCAATTTTTATGCTAACTTTTTAACAATTTGTCCAATTTAAATTTTCTTCCGCACCGAACGTTAGATTTTTTAATAGTTTTGGAGAGATTTAAAGCTACTGCACCTCCTCCAAACCAGTTCAGTCCCCCAAATTCCAATTTTTTAATTTTTTAGACTTAATGCTCTCTACTGGGTAGTATTTTGTTTGAATTCCCTCGTTGTGGAGTCACATTGTAGAGTGTAGATGATTCTTTCTGGTGAAACCCCTCTTTGTCGAAGCCAAATTATAAGGATACTTTCTTGTCGTGGAGTTTCTTATTAGGCGTGATAATGATAGGAGTCTGGTTTTACTGCTACTTATATGCATAGAATTTGTTATTTTGTAGAAAGTTGTTTTTTATTCATCCAAATGCAATTGATCCTAAATAATTATGCTTGCACACACGATACGGCAGCTTAAGCTATATAGCTCAACGCGTCGAGGACTGAATTTGAATTTTAGGATTAGCTTAGTTTGAGCCGTTCTGCAGTAAGGTTGGACAGAGTGAAGAAGGATGCCTTTTTTCGGATATTATATTATTCGAAAGAAATCCTTTCAGAGACTTATTTATGTCTTTCTTTAAGCTGCAACTTGTTCTATTTGTTCCAGAAAGGAGGGAGTTAGTGTTTTCGAAGATGTTATATTTCACAAGTATTTGCAATAGGGGTGTGAAGATATTAAACAAAATTAAATATAAGTTGAAGACAAAAGGGTCGTTGTAAACAATAAACAAACGTCACCCAGGTGTGTAAGAAGATTTTCTAACACATGTGGATGCATTTAGTTTTATGTTATGAAATTATTCATTAGTTAAAAATATATTAAGGGTGGAAAATTTTGATTTAAATTACTGTGAAATGAAAAATCTATTTCATTACAATTTTAAGACTTATTTGGCTATCTGAGACGGTTCTCTTACGTCCCTGCATAATTTCACTTTTCAACCACATCGGAAATAGTGTTCTATATTAGTTTGATAAATTTTTAGCTCTTATATTTCCGTTTTTTGAATTTTGAATTTCCATTTATTTAAACATACGGTTAGCAGGAAAGTTTATTTACTTGCTACTCGGTGGCGTAGTTGGCTAACACGTTTGTCGTGTTGAGCTCGACTGCTGAGGACGGGGAGATCGAGGTTCGAATCTCGGTCGGGTGAAGGTGAACTGGGGGTGGTTTTTCCTAAATGGTTTTCCACTCTCCTTCCACGCAAATGTGGGTTCACTTCCTCTAATTCAACCTTCCCAAATCCTAATCCATTAGCGTAATTAGTACTCAAGCGTATAACTTGAACGTATAGTAATACATGGTGTTAAAAATATACTTCCCTAAAAGATTTTTTTTTTATTATATGCCTCCCCTTACCTTCACTATCTTCCACTTGGGTATCAATTGATGGTCAGTTGATTTGAATTTCGAAAAACCAATGACGGAATCTTGTTTTGACGGCCTTGAAAATTCCCAGATATAAAATTTCTTCAAAATTAAACAAGAAATAATTTTCGAAATTTTCGACATCACTTTGTTATTGATTTAGGCCTACCGGAATTTTGAAAAAAAATAGAGAATAGGGCTGTGTTTAGCAGTGTTAGAAACTCTCATAAATCGAATTTTAATGCAATTGAACGAACTTGATTTTTTGGCATGGGGACATTTTGGTGCCACACACAGACTCGGCCTCTTTCCAAATTTTTCAGCTATTTGGTTCATAATGTAAGCATGGTGACATTTTGAGGCCACAGACTCTCAGCCTCTTTTCTAATTTTCCAGCTTAAGATCGACTAACAAATGGCAGCAATGGCTCAGTTTGGTTTAAAACTGGATATCCTACTTGTTCTTCCTGTACCTCTCATATAGAAAAGTTGCTGAATTTGACTAGGCTCATCATACAAATGTGAATTTTAAATTTTGATTTTCCTCTTAGTAAATGCTCAAACAAAATTCTCAAATAATATAGAAAATTTCCCATTTGTATCTAATGATTAATTAGTTATATATATATATA
>CABFVZ010004008.1:43371-59685 GCA_902151445.1 Timema monikensis
AAATTAGTTTAATAGAATTAGAAACTTTAAACTCATTTAATTTAAAATATCTAAATCTAAGTTCATAAACCATTAATAACAATAAATGAATATAAATATATGTAAAAATTATCACAGTCTTGTTGTTGGGATTGACTTCCCTTACTCCTTTGTTATTGATATTCCTGTAGTGATGATGTCTACTCCGCTTCCTAAGTTCGATCTCTTTGTGTCCCACCACCCTACGGACTCCATGATTATGGTGCGTCTAATTGTTAGCACCGAAACATGTTGGTAAAATAGAACTTCTGTAGACATCACTATAGGAATATCAATAACAAAGGAGTAAGGGAAGTCAATCCCAACAACAAGACTGTGATAATTTTTACATATATTTATATTCATTTATTGTTATTAATGGTTTATGAACTTAGATTTAGATATTTTAAATTAAATGAGTTTAAAGTTTCTAATTCTATTAAACTAATTTTAAGTGTATTTTAATTAGTCAACACTTATATATATATATATATATTTCCTATTAACTATATTTATTTATACTTTTTATACTTTTAATTTGACCTGCATTTCGTTTAAATATGCCAACTATGTTTGTTCACAGTATTTTTAGTCCACTTTCTATCCCATATCATTGTTTACTTTAGTATATTGCTCAATCTCTGTTATTAAATTGATTACACATCCACATCATTTTCGTCTATTCTACTTTTAGTATTCATTTCAATTTCTTATTGTAGTCTTTGTTATTATAACAGGTAATTTAGTGTTCAGTGAGACTTCCAGCTGCCGCTATTCATGCACCAGACAAGGTTGTAACCTTGAGCAGAGGTACAAGTGCTCCACTTACCTATGGTGACGTCACACCTCTACACTCGCCTCTTATGACATCATGTTTTCCCTCTCACCAGGATGTTGGATTATCTCTCATATTTGCGTTTAGCGGCTTAGCATTCAAACTAATACCTTATGTATGAACCATGTCAGCTTTTGAACAAAGGCCTCATTCACACGTTCGTCGAACATAGAAAGCAGAATCTTTTTGAGTGTTGAAGAAATCTATAGGCCTACGCTAGACGAAATGTATATTGGCTCATGAATCATGACATACAAACTAGAAACATTTCATTAACAATAATATATTTTATATTAGAGTGGATAGATAGATACCTCTTTAAGACCAATGTAACTATGAATATTTTCATATTATTGTATTATGTTGCAAAACAAATTTTACAGAATAAGAATGTCACACCTGCTTTATATTTAATGAATTATTTCAAATATCCTGATAGCAGTAAACGCAGTTTTCTGCTTGTATCGCGCTATGAAGGTAGATCCGCGTATTGAGTTGGTTGCTTTAGGTTCATGAACACTGATTTAATCGGTTTGTTTTGACATTTTATTGGTTCTCCCAAGCAGATTTTATTGATGATCCCGGACCAAAAGGAGCTTGATTGGACTAGCACAAAGCGACTAGCGCTGATTTCTTGTGATTGGTATAAAGCTCATCACTTGGCCTCATTTCAGTTTTGCTCTTGTTTTTCTGCGAACGTGTGAATCCACATCGACAGAAGGATTTTGACTAAACTTGTTTTAGGCCTTTATGTGGCTTCCGCTCACCCATGATCATGTCACAAGTGTCTATTTATGCGCATCTAGATCACCCATATTTGTCCTCCTCTGGGATATCCGCATATTTACGCTAATATGTTTAGAGATGTAGAAAGTGGCATTAATAGGAACCGTAATCGCATTTATGTGGAGGGACAGATGGAAATAGTACACGCTGCTGGGATTTCAACTCTGACCAGTCACCGCTAAACCAGACAACGACCCTCTCTATCACCATGCTGGTGTCTTGATATAGTCACACTGTTGTAATTTTTATATACCACCGCGTTTTATTTCCTTTGCGTGGAAGGAAACAATCCAGGGGAAAAAAACACTCTGTAGACTCGACTGAGATTTGAACCCTGATCTCCGCGTTTTCCGCAGGTCAATCACATACTAGAGTGACGCCTTAGACCATTCGGTCACTAAAGTGGGTTGCTGTAATGTTAATTGTGCTCCCTTTTTGACGCTTTAGAATACTTTTTTTTTATATTGACATGTATTTATTGTTTTTAGTTATTGCTGGCGTATTAAATAAAATATTATTGCTGTTAAATTTGACTATTGCAGATATCTTAAATAAACCCACATTTTGTTTTGTTTTAGGTAAGTCAAGACCTTTGTCGTCGCAACTGAATGAAGTTAGACGAGAGATCGTAAGTTAGCCATATTACTTTAGTTCATACTTAACATTTTTTTGCTGTTGAGAGCTATTTTGCTTATATATACTAATATATTACGATATAAGTATATAATTCGCGAAAGCAACCCTTAAACCGAAATGCTACCATCCATGGGCGGTTATTTTAATTTTAATGTTTGCTATTAAAAGTGTTAACCATGTGTTTTTATTTCACATTTTAGTCAATTTGCACTCACTATTTAATAAAGACTCTTATTACTATAATAGGAACACTGTAGGAAGGAGAGTATCTGCCAGTTATAAAAGTTACTAAAACTATTTTCATAAATTCATACTCATGCTATGTGATTACCAGCTTTCACTTTTGATAAATATTAACTTACATATAGCAGGCTTTTTGTAGGAAGAAACGTTTAGAAAATACAAAGTTTTGAGGCAATTTTTTATAATGCCTTACTATATTAAAGGTGTTGTTTTATTGGTATTGATATATCTATCAAAAGTGACAGTTACACTTACCACACAACCTATGAATAACCTGCCTTGGTGGCCGCATGCTCTAAGTCTAAGATGTCGCTTTCGCAATAGACTAGACTGCCTAGATTGGGGTTCGATCCCGGTTGGGTGCATTAAGGTTGGTTTTTCCTAAATAATTTCCTAATCTCTTTCTCCCCTATCCTCCCATACAAATGCGGGTACACTTTCTCTAAATTTGACTTTCCTCGCCCTTAATCCATTAGCGTACAACCTAAATGGGTAGTAAAATGCGATGCTAAATAAAAACTTATGAATTCCTAAACGTAGGCTCAGCAACTTTTATAGAAGTCAGATAAGGTTCTCCCTACAAATATTGGACTGTATACTATAACATTATTACTTTTAAAGCAGTCATATAAGGTTCTTCCTAAACATATTGGACTGTATATTATAACAATATGAATATAGTAAAATATTATATATGTTGGCTACAATCTTACTTTTCAAAAATACTCACCGTGTTCTTAACGTAAATACTATTTATACATATTATTTTCCAAACAGTTTTGACTTTGTCCCGTGTCTTATTTCAAACAATGTTTATTTAGTTGAAACGTTTAATACCAGAGCGACACACTGCTAGGAAATGCGCTCGCATTATTTTTGAAGGGGGTGGGGAATGGGGGTAGAAAACCAGTGATACATCACCCCTAGTTCACCTAGCCGAGATTGGAAACCCCGTCTCTGGCATTTTTTTTAGCACCGCGTCTTAGGCTTACTAACCTTTCGGGTTATACGCTTTTGTACTAATTATGCTAATGGTTTTAAGGATTATGCAGGTTATAGTTATAGGAAGTACACCCGCATTTGCGTGGAGGGAAAATGGAAAACCATTTTGAATAAACAACCCTCAGTACACCGGACTGAGATTTGAACCTCGATATCCCCGTCATCGGCATTCTAGTTTACTGTGAAAGTAGTGCGTCAGACTACGCGGCCACCGAAATGGGTACTGGGATATAAAACTGAATTAACACTTGACATCTCAGTTTGCCTGACCACCAGCGTGGATTTAATTGAGATAAAGAATCTTAGTGCCTGCCACGGCAGTGGGGGTTTGATTTTGTAAATTCGAGTACATTTCCTTCAACCTATCCCTAACCCATAGGTATGCGTGACGTGAAAGTACAATAAAACCAGTTTGTCCCCCCCCCCTCCCACCCCGCCCCATGGCGTCTTCTCGAGCGAATCATCGGGCGAAGTAATTTGTCGATCGCTTCTCATCCGGTTTGGTCTGGAGTGAATAGCGCGTGGACAATGTTTGCACAAGGCTAATGCACCAGTGAAACGGGTAGTGATTACGTTGAATCAGTGACCCGAGCCGGAACTGTCAACAATGTTTGAAACGGACATGTGTTAGAAAAAGAGGTGTGGGAGGAAATGGGACTGTTGGGACCGCACGCGTGTACTTTGAGTAGAACTGGGGACCATTTTCAGGTTTTGTTGTTGTGACAGACTACTGATAAACACTTGCAAATTGAATTGAGAGGCTTGGAATAGTAACATTCTATGCCTCAAAATATTAATTCCTTGTGCTGACTTTTTAAAACAATAAATATTGATATTTCGTAAATCTAATGATTCTATTTTTACCCTGATTTGATACATACACACTTTGAACGTTCGGAAATCCATACAAACAATCTTTTTTCTCTATGTAAGGAAGTATGTAAACACAATTAAACTATAGCTGTTATATTTGTCATTTAGCACGATATTGCCCTAATTACATCAATTGCAGTGAATCAAAACGCTTCGCTATAGAATTAGAGTTTTCCTACTTAGTTAATAGGCTCTGGTCTCGATTCCTAGGGACAGCCGAAAAAAATCTATCGTTAATGGAATTGGGTATTCCCCTTTCGCACTGATTAAATTGCTGCGGGGGAACTGGATGTTGTGTCAATTCTAGATTTAGGTTAGTTTGTCTTTTACTGATAAAGTAAGCTGGTTTAGAAACTGCGCGTCCAATTCCCCAAGTAAAATTATACAAATAATGTTAATAATTGGCCACAGGATTGGACATGGTTTGAACAGTTGAACGATTGACAGTGATTGAACATTGGTGTTCTGAGCCTCAATTCCCGAGTTCATTTCTATGCCCAGGTGTCGTTTTTCATTTATATTTAAACATTTTCTCTGAGCTACTCGTTATTTGGTACTTAACTACTATTTTTTTTATCGTCAATCCATTGAGATAAAGTAACTTTCTTGTCCTACCAGGGGGTGATGGTGGCATTGACTTCTGAGAAAGCACCCCGACTGGGGGATGACAAGGACTTTTTTAAACACTAAACCTTCCTTTGAAGCTATTTACACACAATATTAAGGTTGTATGTGGTATGAATTTGATAAGACTCCAATAAGCTACTAGCCTAGGCATTGAGAAGGAAGAATACATATGAAGGTACAAAGGAAGTGGTTTGACCCTCAACCACTCACTTCCCACTCCCTAGTTCACAAAAATGCGCTAGGTGCAGCCCTTGATGCGACTTGTATCTTTTCAACTAATGCACCTTTCCGTTTTACAAGTACTTTTATAACGAATGGCAACCCCTTTTATTATAACTCAAACCAAATAGGCCTACGTAGTCGAGTGATTACAATCTTATTGTTTGGAACAAAAACATCTCATAGTTTAAGTATTCCACCTTAGTCCTCGAGAGCTGATGATGGCTTCATAAGGAGTGCCTCCCACAGTTGTAGCCAACCAGCGCTGAGTGGAGCTGTCATGTGACACATTAGCAAACACACGTCCTCTTGAGTCACAAAACAATACCGTTGGGCACAGGGGCTGAAGTCTAAACGTCAAGCTCCTCTACACCTGATTTCATTGCTGAGGGAACTGCATGCTTACTACTGAGCAACAGCGTTGTCATTCTTTTGTTTTCCGTGATCAGTCTTCCTTCGAATGTAAATCAAATTTGGCAATGCTGGGCTGCCGCTGTTGCCAGTAATTGGGGCTTCTCCCTCCAGCACGGTCGTAAAGTTACAGTAGTCCGAGTCTCGTGTTCCTAATAGATAGCTCAAAAACATTCACCAAATAAACACTCATATTTTATTAGTACTCTGTGTAGACAAATATTTGCTATTGATCACGTCAAGATTTTGAGTGTGTGTGTGTGTGTGTTGGTTGTACATTTTGTATTTTTACCGTAAGGTTGTGTAATTATAGTTTTATGTGCATATTAATATATTTATTTGAATAATATTGTATTGTTAACTGTTAAAATATAACACAAATTATGGAATCTCTGGCTTGTTACAAACAATTACATTCCAAGAGGAAAATATTAAGTAGTAAAGAAAGGACAATGGTGTTTAATAGTCGACACCTATTTTCGTTAAGACGTAACTTCTTCAGCAAATCAAGTGGTAATACAGACTGCAGAAGCTACAGGTGTATCTTATAAGTTAGTAATCTCTATTAAACAAGAATTCAAAACTAAAGGAAAGTTATTGACACCAATCAAAAAAGGAAATAACTGCACTAAAATGAAGCGTTTGGATAAATATGACATTTTTACTCAAGCAGAAATTCTCAGAAAGGTACATTCAATTTACCGTAACAATTAATTACCTACCCTAGAGAAAATTAAAGCTTTGATTGATATTGATAGTGAGCTTCTTAATTTTCTTATTAAGAACAAGTAAGAATGTAATTTATAGCATTTGGTTTAAAATGCATGTTGTAATATATTTGTTTGTATATTAATTATGAGGAAAAACGCTTTATACATGAAACAGTTGTAAGCATAATTACGCGGGTAGTAGAAAAAGGACTTGCAGTTCCCTCAGCTATGAAATTAGGTGTAGTTTGGTTTGTCGATGACAAGGAGTTGGAGGTTTGAATTCCTGCTTTGTGCACACTTAGTTTACCCTCGCAGGTAGCAGGCCTTCCTCATGATATTGCTTATATTATAAGATTTGCTCATACTCTAATCGGTCAAAGTGAGACTATTACCTTTCAGACTAAACTTAGTGCAACTCAGGTGTTTTTCTACTCTCCCTTCGTGCAAACACGGATACATTTCCTCTAAAATATACTTTCCTCGTCGTTAGACCATTAAATAATGTAATTAAATGCGGATAGTTTGTACGGGTAGTAAGACGTGGTGGAAACTAACGTGCTTCAGGATATGTTCATAAGGGAGCTTTTGTGTAAGACTTAAATGACCGCACTATACTATACTATCAGTTGGTATGATTGTACACAGCTTATTGTGCACACATTCTTCAAACCATATCTATCCACCTGGGTGGTGGCATTGTCTAAGGCGTTAAGATCGCAAGGGGATGAACTGCCGGTCACAGGGAGGTCAAGGTTTGATTCTCGGCCGGATACACACATTTATCACTTGTTTTCCTATCATCTCTTCATGCAAATTCAAGTTCACCTCTAAAACTACCATCCTTATACCTTATTCTCAGAATAAGTCGTTGGTTTTAAAAGCATTGATTAAAAAATCTATTATCACTTTAAAACAGTAGTGATGCATGTGGGACACTTGTCACTATAAAACTAATGGGTGCAGGAGTAGATCAATATGTTTATTACACGTAGGCCTGAAGATTATTAACTGCAGCTCAATGTGTAGTCGGTATTAAGGGATCTACCAGGGCCGTTCAAAGGATTCAGGTGTCCTGGAGGGAACACCTTTCACACAAAAGAAATACAACGATTATGTGTTTGATTAACAACATATTTAAACTATGGACACTTAATTTACTCTGAAAAGAAGAAGAATGTAAGCTTTCACCGTGCATATAATATAATTAAGCGGGAAAAAGTTTTCTTACAATATTAAGCTACAGTATTTCTAGATTTGCAATGCTAACCGCTTTTAAAAATATTCAAAGTAAGACAATCAATTAAACATTCACATAATATATTTTTTCCACGTATGTTTTAGCTCCACCAATAATATATGTTTCAAAATCAGGGTCTTGGGGTAAACTTCCATATTTACACCCTCCCCCTTCTCCTAACACATACATCTCTAGTAGACCCTGGGATCTATAATGCATTGAAACAGTATGTCCGTAAAGCGAGACTGGTGTACCATGGCCATGGATCCTGTGGGCCGGCGTTGAGAGGTTAGGACTGAAATAACCCTCTCCTCTCTCCTAAATTGCGGATCTGTGTTCTGTCATACAAACAAGACAGTGGCGAGTGATGTGAGCCTTAGGGCTGTTTCACAAGTTTGACCGACCAGCAGAACAGAAACATTATTGTTAGTCCACAAGGTGGACCAACCAACAGAACACATGCAATACATTAGCGTGTGAGGGGAAACTTAGGGCTGGTCTACAAGGTCGAACAACCAGCAAAATACAAGCAATAGCCTGGTTAATGATGGTAACCTTAGGGATTGCTCACAAGGTCCACCAACCAGCAGATGACGTACAAGACAATGGGGAGCTTTGGGAAACGTAGGGTTGATTCACAAGTTTGAGTAACCAAGTAGACCCCATACAATAAGATGGTGTGTGATGGGAAACTTAGTATTGTTTTATAAGGTAGAGCAACCAGCAAAACATAAGACACTGATGAATGATTAGAGCCTTAACGCTGGTTTCCAAGGTCGACCAACAACACAAAATATAGCTATTTTTAGAAACCTTACGTATAGCTCACAAAATTGACTATTTAGCAAAACACAAACAAGGCAGTGGCGAACGTTGGAGCCAAACACAAACCCGCACCGATGGTAGCACGGCGTTTCTAGCATTTGAGATAAATTCGAGGGAGAATCAATTATACATTCGCTTTCTTGCACATCACATCTAAATCTCACACATTTCTTATTTTCATTTTCTAGTATTCCCAAGTTTGATTTATAATTTTGGATTTCCCATCCCTTCTTCACGCTAATCCGGGTGCATTTCCTCCTGTTTTCGTAAATTCCGTTCAGTTTTCATTATTTTATTTAAATTTCGTTCTATCATTATAAGCTCTTATGTAAATTCCGTCCCTCCCTGACTCCCCTTAAGAAAAAGAATAATGAATTTAATAAATAAAATGAAATATAAAAATAGAAACAATTTATTTGTATTTCAAACCTTTATTTCAACATAACCACATTTTGCGACAGTATTGTAAAACAAATAAAACTAATAATAATAATAATAATAATAATAATAATAATAATAATCCAATAACGTAGTGCAGAAACGATTCCTTGTCTTGTCACAATTTACTCTACTAACACCTATACTCGCCGAGAAAATTACACAGGTAAAGATTTACATGACTCTTTGACGAAATTAAACATAAAAATAAACTTAATCGATTTCACAATATTTTCTACTAACGAAATGATTGCATTGCAAGTTTTAGGCTTATAGAGTTAGGCCTACGTTAAAATAAAATTGAAATTGTTTTTAAAAATCAATTGAATTTGAGACGGAATCCATACTGACTTTGATAATGCTTGCGTTTCTGTTATTGTTGGATTTGTTTCAGGTTTATAATTGTGCTTTTGTGAATGCTATTTCACCGTATTATTTAAATATGGAAAGCGATAAAGAATTGGTAGTTATTGCCTTTTAATTAAAGAGGGGAATGCCAGGCCTCCACCGTGGTTCGGATTCCACGTTAAACTGTATGTCCTTCATTTCATCTCACAATCACCCTACCATCACACATTAGCGTAAGTGCGTATAACCCGAACGGGTAGTAAGACGCGGTGCTAATAATAATAATAATAATTTAATTAAAGAGGAAAGAAGAAAATGTAGGAAACGATGATTCTGGGCTCACGACGTCAACAGGAAAATATTTATGTTTGGCGAATACCACACATTATTTCTTGATCTGGTTGAAGATGACGCCAAAAATTCCAGACCGCACTTGATTTTATTCCCTCGCCCGGACTTACTGTCGAATGGCGGAATGGCGGAGAGTCCTTTGCCGGCGGTACCGACTTAGTGAGCGCATCTTGGTAACAAATAATGCTACGAATTAGTTGTACTTTCCGTTCCGTCCGCATGGTACCGACCCAGAGGGCAAGAGCATCCCACGAGGATGTCAGTTATTGTTTCGTCTGTTACGAGGGATAAAGAGTTCACTCCTCGGCCACGACACACTGTCTGCTCGGTGATTAGCTGCCACAATCTAGATTTTCTTTTTACGGTACTTGCATCTCGTCTTACCACCCTCCCAGGCTATTTTCATATTCACACATATATAACATATTAATTTTAAATTATTTAAAAATATATTTTCGGCATTTAGTATTTACTCTTATTGTTATAACTATGATCATTTGATGACTGTTAAAGTAGGGCGAAATCTTATAAACATTTACACCGTCTTAACTCCTTGGGGTTTCTTCCCCACCTATATATCTACATTTTCGTGTGGGGGAGGGGGGAAGAGAGAGAGAAACCACCCAGACGAGGTACGAAACTCACCGGTAAACCAGGCTTGATGAGTCTTACTTTAAGTTCCCGTGCACAACAATGTGTCTGATATTTAGAAAACCACTCTCCGTGCATCAGGCTGAGATCGAACCTAGGCTGCCGGCAACTCACTCTGCTGTGAATACCGACTAAATGTTCTCTACTAGCTGTTGACGCCGACAGAGTGCTCTTCACGAGTAATGGTAGATTTTGGATATTTAATTATGGGTGTGTTACTCAAACGTCTTAAATGGGACAAAAGGGAGGGAAGTCATTACACTAGGAATATTGTAGATACATGCTGGTTGGAGATAAAAATGGAAATGGGTGTTGATAGCTAGAAAAAAAAATTAATATTATATATTACTTAATTCATTAACTTCAACCACTGTTTGTATACATGTTTAGTAAAAGGACCAACAAGCTATTCAGATTGCATCAAGTCGCAAACAATTTTCATATTTGGCGTTATTTTTCTATATACGGGATAAGAGATTTTTAGTAACCAAATTTACACTATAAGACTACATATAAATTATTTGTTAGGATCAATTCCTAATTTATTTGTTACTTCTCTTACGCACTTAAAAAAAGTAAACTTTCTCGTTTTGTCGGTTTCAATGAAAGCAAACGATCTATAGAATTAAGAATTCCGAAAAAACATTCAATTGTTTTTCTAACTCTGGAAAGACGTTTATTGAAGCATTCCTGGTCAAATGTAAATTCTTTCCTCCATATGGGTTTAAGAGACTAGGAAGAAGCGTATACGCCTTATCCCCAATACATACAAATGGGGCCTTGTTTGAGGTAAATAGGCAAGGTCTGGAATGTTAAGTTGTTTATCATTCACTTATTTGCAAATGTTGGATGCTTGAAAATATCCAACGTCGATTTGCTTACAATACCCACCTACGTCTCTTGTTACAAATTTGTACTGTGCGCTCTCAACAGCTTGTATGACAACATAAAAAAATCTTATAACTAAAAAACAAAGATCCTAAATTTTGGGCGCATAAGACACGAACATGTTCTCCATAATATTAGGAAAGTTCCAAATGCCCTAAAAATCTTAAGCTATTGATTTAAAAGTGTCCTTTGTTGGTACAGCAGATACACCCAATCTAAGAGTGAACGTGAAAGTCCTGAAAGCGAGATATGACATAATTGAAAATACATCGGTTACTTATTTCTTCTTTATATACTTTTAATCAAGTATTTTAATGTACTAAGCAAAATCTTGGGTGACACTAACAACGTAAAGGAATTACGCCGACATCTACAAAGGCTACCAGGATAGTTTACTGCTGTAGTACGTGATAATATTGGCAAAGTACTTCACAGGTTTTGGCACGTAACTGTCGGTTACAGGAACCAAGCCATGAAACGACGCCTCGTGCTTATTGGTCTTGATGTAGTGTAGTTAAGATAAAATTTGATGTTATTTGAGTTCTGTAACTCGAGTGATCAGTGGGTTTTACTATACATTTCATAACAAATTGAAGTAAATATGATTTCACAGCCTATCTTAATACATTTAAAAAGTAAATTCACGCGATTATATTTATATTCCATTCACGGTAGGAATTACTCTCTGAAAGGTCTTTTTTCCTACCAATATCCTACTATATAATAGATTTATGGTAGGTAAAAAGGCCTTTCAGAAGTCAATTCCTACCGTGAACAGACATTACTATTTGTTAATACATTAACCGTTAACCAGTGAATGCGAATGTTGCTAGTGGCGTTTATTTTTTTTGCAATTCAGCAATTTTTCTATATATTTGACAATTTTAGGGTAACAAAATATTTGTATTAGACCTACATTTTTAATGGTAATTTTCTTTGAAACGTGTGCGTCATCAGCACAAGGTGACGACATTGGAGACTTTGTTCATGACGCACATATGTCGTATTGGATATTTGATTTTTTATTTGGTACAAATACATACAAAATATAAAAACTGTAATAGTAATTATTATTATTATTATTATTATTATTATTATTATTATTATTATTATTACTAACATGGTTCCATATAAAGTCCAGGATAAACGGTGCATACCTCACAGTTGTAAATGGTATCGGTTATTTCTCCTTTTTGCGAACAGACTCTTTTCCCCATCTTTTCTAATTGCTCTCGAAACCGCATTTTAGACTAACAACGCGTACCTCTTATTTAACAAATACATTTTTGACCCATTATGTCACTCATATGAATTGCTTGCGTGTTATGAATGGTCTGATGAGATGCATGCGCGTTATGCACAGCGAATGTGTTAATCAATATTAGCAGGGCAGGTCCTAAGCAATTTGGGGCCCTTGCGAACTGTAGAAGGTGGGTGCCCCTTAGATATTTTAATACAAGATTAGAGTAAGTTCAATCGCAAGTTAGTGAATCAGACTAAACATAAAATATATTAAGGTAGCTATGTCTTATATAATCTTGAAAATAAAACGAACGTGTGAGATTGAACTAATTATTTAAAAAATATACTATTGATTGACGTATCATTTTGGGATTGCATAAATTACTCACAGACGATGAATTATGTTTATAACATAGTTTTTATATAAAAGATAATAAAATTTTAACATCTTTTTACAATGTTATAAGAAATCCTTCGACAGCCTATTTGAATAAATAAATTCATTATAAGAGTTGTTGTATAGTAATTACCAAGCAGTCAGAGGAAAATACAGTATTTAACAAAATTGAAAGGTCATAAAATGGCATATATCTAAAGACAGGGGCGGATTTACACATAGGCCTAGTAGGCACGTGCCTACGGCGGCAGATTTTAGGAGTGGAAAATTTTTAATGGCGAAATAAAAATACGTATATTTTTCTGTGAGTTAAAATGATGCCATCATCGTGTGTGTGATTGTTGTTGTTTGCTGTATCTGCGTACCAATATGGCAGAATATCGCCTTAATTCACTGACAATCGTCTTAATTGAAGGTCACTTCTTATACAGAAGGGATTATTTGTCTGCCATCATCGACCAGTTCGCTCAGCAGAAATCAAGGCGAAAGATACTATAGACTATTTTCTTACTGTTTACTGTACATGCCAATATTTTATCTGTAGTACATGCTCTACAGTCTACTAATGCAGACTTTATATTTTCAAATTATATAACATTTGAATTTGTGTGTTGTGATAGTGTAAGAGTATATATTTCAATTTTTTAAGCAACATATTACAACATATTAAAATATGATAAATCATTAATTGCTCATACAAATTCCCTCACTAAATTTATTTTTAATGTGTTTAGAACAGACCCATCCACGAATATTAAATAACTAGATACGAGAAATGATCGAACTTAGTGTGCTCTAGGACCTAGGTCCTTTAACGACCATAAAGATGGCACAGGGTAACATTGTGTGACCGTTATTACTGATAAGGCGTTGTTTGAGACCCAATTTTCCAAAGTTTAACTTTCCTCGCTGTGTGAAATTAACTGTAGCTCATCTCACTTTTCACATCGCCGATAAAAGTAAAGAAACGTCTGACCTGTTTAGAGTTGAAAACTCATCAATTCTTGTCGGGTGTCGCCGCCACTTAATCCATCACGATCCCCGCCTCCCCTCCAACTCAATTTGACGGCTTTTGTGTACGAAGTCAGAGGCCGAAACTTGAAACTTAGGAATCAATTCATAAATGTTTTTCTAACAGAGTTGCTTTTCTTAAAGATCAAGTTGAATTTTATTTCATCAATTTATTGAGCAGTGTCATTAAAAACCTTTAAATAATTTTAGTAAAGTCCGGAACTTTATTACAATAATAGGGGTGTCACAGATTTTGAAAACCATCTGATCTCAAGGAATCCACAGCAAAACTAGAAAAAACAACTGGAATATAGTGACTTTGGGACATAACTACGCGTTTTAAATAGTAGGCCACCCACTCCTGTGCTAGAGTGGCCTAAACCCTAAGGCAGGGGTCCTCAACCCTATGCCCGCGGGGGTCAAGGCGCCCGTCAATCCTTTTGCGTCTGCCAGCCACTTTTTGACCACAGCTGAAAAGTTTTTGACTAATAATTTTAATCTGAAACTTTTCCGACAAAAATCAAGTTTGTGCTTATCTCCAGGTATGCTGTTCTCAAGAAGTTGTTGATTGAAAGCCCCCCCTCTTTCTTTGCCGGCTCATTTACAAAGTTTACTTTTACTCAAAACCACCATAGTTTGAAGCAGAATGGTTTTGCTTTTTCCTCATCTCAAAGACTTACCCCCTTCCATCATTCTCTTCACACTCACTAATACAATGCTAATACTTCCTATTTACTTTGTAAATATCTTGGCATGGGTCTACCCAGATTTGTTGCCTGAATAAACACAGAACAAATATATATATTTTTAAATGTACCCAACCACCAAAATGGTGGTCAGTAGGTTAAATAGTTCCTTGTGTCTTTATGTTGGTCTTGTTAAAACCGTAAATAAAGCAGTATTAAAAATTATTTTTTGTCAACTTGGAAGGAGTTTAACCCTCCCCCTCCCCCTATCCATGGCAATGGCCTTGAGTATTGCACACAACCACATGTAATGTCACAATCGCTGTTGGAAACTTAACATGGCAGTTGACCGGCCGTGTGTATAGCGTAGAGGCTGACCTCTTATCCTGGCCGAAGTTAGTAAATTTGCCTTGAAAAATAATTGGTACCCGCTGCACTACCGTTAATTTTGAATGTGCTCTAATGTACATAAAGGTTGGGGACCTCTGCCCTAAGGCGTCACTCTCGCAATATATTTGACTGCTGATGAAGAGGAGATAAGGGCTTGAATCTCCGTCGGGTGTATTGAGGGTGATTTTTCCAAAATTGTTTTACATTATAACTCCACAAAAATCTGGGTACATGTCCTTTAATATTCAACCGTCGGGCGCTAATTAACATATGGTTGTTTGATGAAATAATTGGTATTTATAGCCCCGTGATCGAGTGCCAATTATAGTGGTAGGCCTATTTATTACACTTATGAAATAAGTAAGATTTTTAAAATTGCACACGATTTATTTATATCATTGCACCCTTGGTGCTGAAGATTTAATATTGAATGATGCAGTTTTTTGTGAAATTATTAATAATACATATTCCGCGTTCTGAGTACCGTGATTACAACGTTCTGTAAATTTATGTCGTCCACTTAATTTCTGTGTTACTGCTTTGATATATTACCAAGTTCTCTTTTATTACAAAGTTCTTGTGTATTGCTGTCCACTGTAATTAATTTATACGTACAAGCGGCTTATATATGACCTACCCCTTGCCCCTTGGCCCCCTTGTCACCAGTGTCAAAACCAACTAATATAAAGAGCCCTGGCTACAGATGTTGTGAAGGCTAGCTTCCTATTGGGTAGAGGGAGCTAGCGCGACTTGATTTTTTGGTAATTACTACGGAGTTGATTTTTAAAATAAAAAATAAGTTTTAATGGTGCAATTCTTTGACATTAGTTCTAAAAGCGCGTGACTCACCATGGATGAAGTCTTAAAAAGTTATTTTACATACAGTTTATTGAAGAAAAATACCTTCATCCATGACTTTTTAAATATATGATAGGGGTCCAAAACAATATCATTCCAACATTTGCATAATTAGTACACATGGGTACAACCCGGATGGATAATAATAATAAAGTCTGTTCAGCGTAGGAATTGTTTTCTGAAAGGCCTTTTTCCCTACCAGAAATCGATTATATAGTAGGATATTGGTAGGAAAAAAGACCTTTCAGAGACTAATTCCTACCGTGAATGGAGTATACGTGGTGACAAAAGATAAATACGGAAATAGTAGTTTTTGCGGGGTTGATAAAGCGAATTGAAAAACTAAAATAATAATGCCGATTTGTATACATTTTTATCCGCCTTCCCCCGTTTTCATCCTCCTTGAGATATTGGGCTGCGTAACTAATGACTATATATATTTATTTCCCTTTCAAGGTCAAATCATCCTGTCCTAAACACCAATGGCAGGACTTCACAATGTACAATTTTACTACAGATTAATTT
This sequence comes from Timema monikensis, assembly GCA_902151445.1. NCBI lineage: Eukaryota > Metazoa > Arthropoda > Insecta > Phasmatodea > Timematidae > Timema > Timema monikensis. The sequence goes on from CABFVZ010004008.1 coordinate 59,579, forward strand.
TCATTAGTCTATATTATTTTCTAAAGCAGTGGTTCCCAACCTTTTTCAGACTGCGTACCCCCAGCTGGCTTGGTTCCTTTCCGCGTACCCCCTACCCCAAATCCTCC
>CABFVZ010004009.1:0-34448 GCA_902151445.1 Timema monikensis
CCTTTTAGGCCAAATGACTTTTGGTTTCATTTTTAGGCCAAATGCCTTTAGGCCAAATGCCTTTTAGGCCAACTGCCGCGTCCCCGCACTCAGCATAACAGTGCCGAATCCCATCACACTTAGTAATTATCCATTGACAACTTTCACCTTTCCGGAGAGTGGTTTCTCAACTAAAATCTTAAATAACAGCTTATCTCCACACATATGATCACTGGCACCTGTGTTCATGTACCAACAGTTTTCATAAATATTTTCTTCATAATTTAGTCATGAATGCATTTGATTCTGGCTTACTTCCTTTACTGCCCTTTCCTTTAGCTTTCAACTGTCTACAATTTTCCATTAAGTGACCTTTCTTCTTGCAATAATGACAGCTTCTCAATTCTTTCCTTTTATTTTTGTAGCAATCTCTTGACAAATCGCCTACTTTCCCACATGCATAACATTTTCTTGAATGATTATCTACACTGGCCAGTGCTACTACTTCCTCACACGAACCCATTCTCTCTTCCTCCAGTAATAAACGAGAAGTCAATTCCTCCATATTTTGTTTCTCTAATGGCACAGACTCCCATGCTGATTGGAAATGCCTGTACTTTTTTGGTAAACTCATAAGTATTTTGGTAATAACCATTTTCTCAGAAACAGGTCCACCTGCCTGTTTTAACTTGTTTCTTATTTCTTCTAATTTTGACAAGAATACTGACATGGAACTGTCCTCAAATTGCAACATGAAGAATTTTTGCTGCAATAGGTGCACGCTGAGCACTGATTCTTTGTCACAGACCGACTTTAGCTTACTCCACATATCCTTAGTAGTGCTACAAGATAATAAGTGTGTCAGCGGCCCTAGTTCCATCCTCATCACAATTATCTCCTGAGCCCTCGCATCGTTGCTTATCAATTCTGGTTGGCTTTTCACATTTTCTGGCTTGACTTTCTCTCACACAACAATGTAATATAATTCCTTGCTTCGAAAAATGACTTCCGTTTGGAAGCTCCATACTCCCTAATTTTCACCAGCGTTTAATCTCAAGCTGTGATTTAAGTTTTGGCCGTCCGTCTTCAACAAAATTGCTGTCTCTGTATTTTCCTTCACCAATAAATACTCACAATACTCAAAATAACACAGAGTTTAACAGTTTCAGCGATTCCTTTTTCTTAACCTCAAAAAATCTTCTCAATGCCACGCGCTGGGAAAACAGTATTTAGTGTTCTTCAGTGTTCCTGGGCCCCATAGCCTTTGGTGAGTAGACAGGACTTGCTTGCAGTGAAAGGCGACACTTGTTCAGACGTAGATATTTATTTGGAGGAAATTATAATCGGCGCAAATAACTAATAGCAATGGTAGTGTTTGGTGAGATAAAAAAATCAACAATAGTTCAATGTTGCCACATTATACACACAACAATTACATCAAAAACAAAAAACACAATATTTAACATTGCAACACTGACAAAAACTAACCTCAAAAGGCGTGGCCACGCTTTCGAAATTAACTGGATTTTCTTACCTCTTAAGTAACTCTAAAATCTTTCTACTTCTACCGGACATTTTAAAATTTTAACAACAATATTCCTTTTCAAAAAACATATAACATTGATGCACACTATATATCACAGAAAGAGAGAATTTTTTAAACAAATATAAAAGATAATACTCCACAAACTTTATCACTAGACTGTGACAAGCAGGTGGTACTTGGTTTCTTGATGTAAAACTCTGGAAGTGGCATTGAGAGTACAAACACAAACTGTGGGGACTTGGTCATTTGATGCATAACGAAAGAGCAGCTAAGTCTATATTAATTTATCAAACTAGAAACGGCCGATAGAGAAACTAGTATTTTTTTTCTATGTAGTTTCAACCTTTGGCTACAAGATGGCATCAATATCTGCATTTTTTTAAAAATGGCGCTTGGTTTGTTGATGCATAACGCGGTCCAATTATACCCTCCTCATTCCTAACTCATTACACAAACGGGTAGTAAGACATGGTGCAAAGAAAAGAATATACATACCGTGTATAAAGCATGAAAAAAATAATATAATAAATAATATATTTCATTATCCATGGTGCGCTAGTTATCCTCAAAAAATTCGAGCACGTTTGTTGACGAAATTTCTCACCCTCTTCCCACATTCTTCCAAACTAGCCAGTAGTTGCGTAGTGGTCTCGTTTTATGAATGGGGAAGACAGTAAGGCACATTGCAGACACTGGTCCCCCTTGTTTGCGACAATCTTCACCGAGATGTAGGTCTCCTACAAGAACATCTGCGTCAAGGAATGCGGTCATTCATCGCGCACACTAAATCCACTCAATTATGTACGCAACCGGCCAGTAGCAAAAACAACACAGGCCTGTGGAGGGACTAAAAAATCTTTTTTTTAAGATTCGAAATGAGTAAGATACTCTTTAGTTCCATATCGCGTCTTGCTACAGTCCAATTTTAATGGGAAGAGACTTATCTGACAGCTATAAAAACTATTGAATCAACTTTCATGTATTCGTAAGTCAAGTCATATTATTACCTGCAGCTGTCACTTTTGATAGATATTATCAATAACCGTAAAATAACAATAATAATATTGTAAAATGTTATTATTGTTGACTGCAAAACATGTCTGTATTTTTAAAAGGTTCTAGCTAAAAGAATAACCACCAAACGAATTAGTTTCAAAATGTTTTGCATCTGCATATCCCCGGATTAAATTTCCGGCCGAGTGTCCTGAAGGTGAGTTTTCATAAATGGTTTCCCACTCACCATCCACGAAAATTCAGGTACATTTAATCTAAATTATATCTTCTCTATTATTTTTCATATATGTAAGTACGTATAGTATAGGTAGTAAGGCACGGTAGAAATACAAACAAAAACATACTATGCGAGCCGTAACACATTTTCTTTAATGACGTAACAATGTCTTCGTGGCGTCATTTCAGTTCTTGCTTGGTCTAGTATATATTATGAATTCTATTGTCCATGTACTGGACGCGGTCAACACTTACCTTTGGCTGTGACGTCATTTAGAAAAAAGAATTGTATTTTGTAATCAAATATGCCGAAAAAATAGTTTTGTTTATTCGTCCATAATATGTTGGCTGACAATGAAAGATACATTTTAGATACATTTTTAAAGCGAATTTAAAATTATCATTATTTTATATACCAATAATAATGAACACGATTTTCTTTATAAAACTGATAATAATATACATATTAATTAAAATACAGTTCAAGATATAAGTTTAGTTTTTATTGCTCAAAAAACTTTATTGTACTCATTTTATCTAGACAGACATATTCTTCATTATTATTTAAATTATCTAATTTGAAGTTTTACTGTAGTAAATCAATTTTTAGTATAGTACAGTATTTAAAGGGTTTAAAATTGGCGCGCTTGTTCAAACCGAGACCAAATTAAATGTGTGGTTTTGAAAACCGTTATCAAAAGCTTGTACCAAACCTGGCCATAAACCGTCGAAATCAACAGCTAATGGGAACACCAATTCACTTATTTTAAGATTAAACTTTTGTCGTAAATATTTAATTCAATAGCGAAAACTCACTTATTTATATTACAGGCTCAGGTATGTAATAATTATATTACTAATATGCGCAATGTTTAAACCCATTGTAGTCATAGTCATATTTATTTTAGTGCATGTGGATTAAATTGATTTTCCATTGTTATGATTGTTGTGTATTTGTGATTAGGATCAAAATTTTTGTGTTACTTCAGATGGATTTGTGTTCAACTATCAGATTAATTTTGAAATTCGTACAGCTGAATTAACGTTTTGGTATAATTTTCATGTGGAATGGTTCATCTTGTGTTTATTATATCAAAATAATGTGTCTTAGCAGTCTTTTATATTATGAAGGAATCTTTTTTCTAAGAAAATTTATTATTCATGTTGGAGTTTGCATTATTTTACTTATTTAATAGGTAATTTAGCATTATAATCGTTTAGTTATATTGCTATAGATATAACATTAACAAATTGTTGGAGCTAAAGAATTGTTTCTATTAATATTTAACACTGATAATATACTGATAAAGAAAAGTATATTTTGTTAAAATTCAATACTATATCATTATTTGCATTTATAATATTTGTTTAGTTTCCGGCATAATCTATAAGCATAATAAAGTAGTTTCTATAAAGTTAATAAAGCTCTTATATAACACATACTACTAATACAACCTATCTGTTTTAAGATAAACTTTCACTTGTTGCTTAATAAACTGTCGCTAGATAGCGCACCGACCCAAATCTCATTAGTTAATACAACTAAATATAGGTAGCAGTAAAACCGCAAGTCTGTTCAATGTGAATACAGTGCAGTCGAACTCGAATCCATCGTCAGCTGTGATGATCAGAACAACAGTGCCCACATGCAGTGTTTTATGTTTCAATAAACTGTTTCGGTGATAAGTTCGCGTGTTATTCTACAGAAGCGTGAACATTATCGAACTAAATGTGCGAACCTTTACCTTAATGCATGGGAAGCCTAAATTGTGCAACAAGGTACGCTTCATCCCAGACCTGCAATAACTGATGAAACGTGGGATATTGGCCAAATATTGGAAGGTAAGACAGGATTAGATCTTCAAGAACACGATTAATTTGTCGCTGATCTGAAGTTTTCTTTTAAGTGTCCAAGACGAGTCTTGCTGAAGATTAGGCTGCGGGTAGGTTGGCAAAGCTCCCTAAATACGATTTATATGTTATGTAAATGAAAATATTACCAATTATTATTTTTCATATACTAACCTTACCCACTTTTCATCATTTATCAGTGACTAAGTGGACCCCTATAATTTACATGTGTATCTGCTACACGAGGCTGTTAACTTCATTTATGAAAACCCCATATTCCAAACAAACAATTAGTGACATGCTTACCAATATTTTTAAGTTGCATTTCTAAGACATCTAAGAAAATAACCTATAATTGATTATTTAGTACCTAAAACAAAAATATACTCGCCTAAAATTACAAATTTATTTAATTTTAAGATGTGTTGAAATTGTTGACTGATCTTACAATTGTGTTTCTGATTTAACAATATTAATGCTGACACCATATATTTATATTATATTAAACCAAGTGCACCACTACTTAACCTAGATTTTCAAATTAAAAAAACAATTCCAAGTATTTATGTAAGAAGGTGACCTGGTGGTCTAGAGGTAAGGTGTCAGACTTCTGTTCTGGGGATCCGGGGTTCAATCCTTGGTCCCGGCACAGATTTATCTGATTGCCAAACCCTTCTTTCACCTCTGACAAAGACATATATTAATCACAACTTGTGACTGTGTGGAATGCCAGGCCTCCACCATGGTTCAGATCCCACGTTAAACTGTAAGTCCTCCATTTCATCTCACAATCACCCTACCATTACACATTAGTGTAAGTGCGTATAACCCGAACGGGTAGTGAGACGCGGTGCTAATAATAATAATTTATGTAAGAATCTACATTTATTGACTTGGAGGGAAGTGTACTAATTAAATATAGCTTACGGTTCTCATTTCGGTGGCCACGTGGTCTAACGTGCTACTCTTGCAGTAGGCAAAACTGCTGATGAGGGGCAGATCGAGGTTCAAATGTTGATCAACTGTACTGAGGGTTGTTTTCTACATGGTTTCCCACTTTATCTGCAAATGTGGGTATAAGGTCCTCTAAAATATAACCTTCCTAATCTCTAAAAACCATTAGCGTTATTAGTACATTTAGTGAGAAACCCGAACGAGTAGTAAGACTGGTAAAAATATATATAACTTTGTTAATCCAAAGTAATTACTTAAACTATGAAGTTCATTCGAATGACAACAGTTCACAATGTCTAATAGGGTACTGTAATTCTTACACAGTTCAACTTGTATCTCCAATTAATTTAGGCCTACATTATGAGATTTGTCTTGTTCACACCTCATAATTGCATTAAAACAATACATCACGGGAAAATAAATTAGCCTATATTTATAATAGCCGACATTTTCTCCAAATAAAAAAGATAGGCAATATGAGTAGCATTAAAACAATGTGCTTTTAATTATAATTATTGTCAAACATCATTTACTAAAACATTGCATTCACTTGTGGATTTATTTATAATCAGTTTTTTGCTTCTACTGTAGAAACCCAATTATCAGGACTAATTAGGACCTAGGTTAATTCTTGTAATTGAAAATTTGGATAATTGATAGACAAAAAAGAGTATTTCACAATAAAAGTTTTATTTAAAATATAATACTAAAATTTTAAAGCAAATAACGTATATACCTACTAGGATGCACTTATGTAATTTGCACAACATCATACGCAGTGCACAAATTACATGTACACACATAATACAATACAACATAAAAATAAATCTTCAAAATTCTTAAAAGCAATTACATACCATACATAAAACTCTGAAAATCTGGGAAAAAGTTATTAAAAAAATTATTTTGTTTGCAAATACGTTTTCATTGACATTTGGTGTAGCTAAACAGTTTCTTTTTCGTTGCAGCTAAATCTATCATTCGTTTCAGTTGCAGCAGCTGTATATTGTCAGATTCTGTTTGCTTCCATTTGAATGCAGTGTCCAAGGATTGAACCGGCTTCTGCGTGAGATGGTCCAAAATCTTTCTCTAGGTCTTCGTTTCCTTCTTCATTTTATTGCTATTTATCATCTCCATGTACTAAATCAACTATAATCTCTTCATTCGCCAAAATCTGAAAGCCTTGATCACATGACTCTGGAATTGGAGTCCTAAGCAACTTTGGGTGGAGTCGGTAAAAATGTACACTCTGGCTTCAAAATACAAACTTTTAACTGTCATAATCCGACATTCCCACCTCTGCAGGTCGTCTGGCACATCCTCTTCCATTCCTGTCAATCTCTCCAAACTTCTCCCTCAGCCACGCATCTCCAGTCTACTTCTTTAGCACATACTTCTGCGCTTGGTCCATCCATTTTGTCCGGAGTCTTCCAATAGGTCTTCACTTCTACCCTTCTCTCTGCTCTGTAGGTCTTTCTTAGGTATTCTGTCCTCCTCCATTCTCATCAAATGACCTGACCACAACAACCTTTTTCTCTTCAGTGTCTCTTCTAATAATATAACTTTTAATATTATAACAAAATATGGTAAATATATAATTATAACTTTATAGTTTTTTATTTTATAGGACCAAAATCTGTGTTTTTTTTTACAAATTTATTTAAATATAAATTCACAATGTCAAAGAAGTTTCCCATGAGTTATCTGTATCGGAGCATTTTACTGCAGTAAATATGTCATTACTAATTAATATACTCTAGCCATTTATGAAGGAGTCTTAGCAGACAGCAGCATAATAGGAGAGTCTAAGGCCTGGTGTACCGACTACAGGGCCTGGTTGGTCATCAACATTACTATTTAGTCACTCTGTCATATTTTCATCATCACATACGTCACATATTTGGAGATGATTCATTGAATCTTATTTAAAGAATTTCTTTCTTTATTATTTTTCATTTGAAGAATCTTCATGGGTCAGTTTTAGAATTTTAATGATTTACTTTCTATGGAATGCCATACTTCCACTAACATACAACAACAGCCTTTAAAATTTATTTGCTTACAAAAAAAAAGTCCAAACGATTACTACGTCATGATCATCTGCCAACAGAAGTCTACATATGGGTTGCTTCTGTAATAGTGCTATATTGATTCGATCACACACTTTGATCCATTGGCTGTACAATGGCTTATACATATAACAAAAACCACTGTTGTTATCAAGATTAACCCTCCACCTCTCCCCTCAAGAAGTTTTATAGCTAGTTTTAACAATGTTAATCAAAGAATTAAACAATTAATTTTATTTTATAGTCCCTTCTTGTAGTGTCACATAACATATCACTAGCCATTTGCTATGCATGTCAATCACTGTCAATAATTAATTTACATTTTTAATACATAATAATTTAACTAACAAAAATTAACAAAAACACAAGTAAACAATGAACTTGTATGTGTTTTTCTTTTACATTTTCTAATCAATTTCTGAATTACTCTCAAATTCAAAGGATTTTTTCGGCAGAATTTTCCATGGGAGAACCTACACCGGCCTGGTCCTGTAATAGTGTCCGCAGCCCCCTAACCCCAATCACAAAAATCCTGGATGTGATACAAATTCAGATAACCGGTGTCCATACAGTCGAGGTTCTACTGTATTTTAAAATATGATTTAAAATGATGCCTCAGTAAGCATGATTTTTTAAAAAAAATACCACCATTAACGCTGTGTATAACATATTTCAGCACAAATATTATTTAAAAAATCCCACCTCTGTCAGAAGTTTAAATTTTGGCAGGAGAATTGAAGACTGAATCGAAGTACATTTAGTCTATTATATTTACTAATAAATACATAATATGCTAAGAAATAAAATAAGTGTTATTTTAAAGAAATGGTTCAATTAATAACCATGTAGGTATTAAAATATAAAAACAATTATTTTTTATTCTGTATTAAACTTGTTAGAAATTATTTCAAGAAAATTATTTTTGATATCGTAAACTCTTTTCTTGATACTATGCAACATCATCAGATTTCTATGAAATCAATGTTAGCTAAATTTTGATCAACCACAACTTGTCACGACAAAGATTCAAACTTTTGTAATTATAGAAAACTAATAGTTCAATCATCTGATATTTATTTCACAAACCACTTTTGCAGTATGTCACAGTTATACTAATTGAGATCTCCCATTTACAAATAAAGGTTAATTTGCAAGATAATTTTATTTTAATAATAATGGTGCCAATTTTGCTAGCAATTAAAAAACCCAGAATATTGTAATAAAAAATTTAACCAGACAAAAATCAACAGTGCTTGAATTTGGTTCATTAACAATCCTGGAAGTTATTTACATAGTTAATAAATTTAGTTTCAATGGTTTGCTTGTTTCAGAAAAATGTTCTGACTAAATTTTGACAGCCATTGTACAAATTTTATGCAATATTTTCACTTTTCACATGCTGGCACATTGTAACAGTAAATGACCCTACCTCTTCATTCAAATTTTAAAGCAATTTCTATAGCCAAAGGGTGTACTTACATTTTACAATACAATTTTCAGAGGAAGAGCCTTATCTGACGGAAAAGTTACTAAATCTCCTGGTACTTTCATATATTCATACGTCAAGTCATGTGATCTACAGCTGTCACTTTTGAAAGATCCATACTACAATTTTGTATCACCTCGTCTTACTACCTGTTCAGGCTATACACATATATGATAGTTACTATAGCAGGGTAGGGATGATGAAAGAAGCATTTATAGGTACTCTACCCGCATTTGCTTGGGAGGCGAGTGGGAAACCATTTAAGAAAAACCACCCTCACTGGACCTGACCAGGATTTGATCCCCGATTTCCCAATCATCAGCAGGTCAGTCTGACACGAGAGTGGCAGCTTTGATTCAAAAGGCCACCAATGAAAATTGGATTTTAACATAGTCCTGAACCAAGAGCCATGATACAATAACCATACTTTACCTCCACAGTCAGATGACAGGTGGCATTGCTGATAAGAACAGATAGGCTTGTTAGTACAGTATATATTTTTATCTTGGATGCTTTCATCAAATAATCTACCTATCTTAATAAACTACCAGCCTTACCTAGGCAAATTGAAACGCGGGAGCCATTACAGCTCACACCTAGGCAAATCAAATGAAGAAGGGTATTTGGACTCGTGTTTAAGTGAAGAAGAAAGTCAAAATGCAGTATCCTAATTTTGAATAAGAATAATTAAAAAGTTGTGTATTTTTTACACAATTATAATCACTTAACTTAGTAGATCCGATGTAACAAAAAATTGTGTATTTGGACTCATGTTTAAGTGAAGAAGAAAGTCAAAATGCAGTAGCCTAATTTTGAATAAGAATAATAAAAAGTTGTGTATTTCTTAAACAATTATAATCACTTAACTTAGTAGATCCGATGTAACAAAAATAGGCTCTAAATGAATTTACTAGTTTGTAAGCTGTAAGAAAGTAAACTTATATGCTATCTTCTGTTGTTTTTTATTGTTAAATTTCCTCCAATGTATTCTCTGCGGAGAATTCTTTTCGATTCGATTAATCTAGTTGGGAGAGGACTTAAGAAAATTCAATTATTTTTTTAAAGATTATGAATCGAGATTTTATTTTAAAATTAATCTTTATCCTCATCAGCATCTTTTTTATTTTCTTACAAAATTTAAAGTAGCCTAATTTCTAATAAAAGCTGTAAATCTATTAAATACAACTAAACTATAGATCACTGAAGATGAGTTTGATGTATTGCTAACATTTTAAGACTACTTAAAAAAAAATGCACAAATATATTTACTCCAATTTTCACAGGCAGGATAATTATTATTGTTATTTTATAGTCTGTGTATTGATACTATTATATCTTGTAACTTTTCTAGTTTTCAATAAGGTTCTTCCTATGAAAATTGGACTACAACAATTAGTTTGTGGTATGAGTATATAGATAGTTATTTTTAAGTTACTATAACATCATACATTCTATATATTTTTTATTTATCATGGTAGATCTTGTTTTATAAATTTCTAACAGAAGTACCTTGAGGGGCATCACTTTTCTTTACTTCAAATAGATATATGAAAAAATTTGTTCATTTTATTTATTCTGGATATGTTTTTGATAAATAAAAAAAAATCTAAACAAAACTTTCAGCATCTAGGTGCACATGTTCATGCACATGGGCTTGGGGTATACGCAGGATTTCATTTTGGGGTGGGGCGAGGGGGGTATAAAACTTTAAACAGAGAAATCCGACAAATTTTAAAATATTAATCATACACTTCACACAATGGCTCTTTATAATTAACCAAATAAAATTGACAATAATAACCAGAGGAAAAACACAACACAAATACAGAACTTACAGCTCTTGTCCGCCGGTCCTGTCCAATGTCAACCTTACAGCTTACAAAACTGCACAGTGAACAAGGATTTGGTACGGAACTGTTTCAATCAAGCGATTTAACTATCGATCAAACACCATCTATCGATACAAAATAATCTGCCATATCTGTAATCTATTTTCAATATCTATATTATGATATTAATATTAGTGTACATATCTAGGAATTTTGTGTGTTTTCTGTTTCATATTTTGTTGTTGGATAGGCCAAATGCTTTGGATTATTTTAGACTTGGGGGGGGGGTGAGGGGATTTATCAACCCCACCCTTGCATGCGCTCTTGAAGGGGCGACTAATTTCTAAATTTCAGACCTTTACATGCGGTAGGTATCACACAACGCTAGTTAGAGACAAATAAACTCTTCATTTAAAAAAAATAATAGATAATTTAACTGTTAGAGGGCTACTTCTATTTTCAAATACTAGCACTGTACAGTATTAACTTTATTTATTTAAAAAAAATGTGTTCTTCCATGGCTCTCTTTTATTGAATATTACAAAATAATTATCCCTTATTGATTTATGTTAGAACTGGTGGCGTATTTATGGGATACGTTTTAAGTCTTTAACTACTGACCATTCCATCCCATAAACACCCCCCGGCCCCCCTTTCCAGTATGCTAGAAATTACATTAAACATATTTTGTCATACCAAACTGATTTTGTTCACTTCATTAATTTTTTTCATATTCTGTGTTTGATAAATGTAAATAATATTTAGAAACCAACGGTAATCAATTTTATTTACGCTCAGTACCATACCCATACATAGGCGCTGACCAAAAATATTACATTTTCAAAGTCATGATGGAGAAATACACTTCATATATATTTTAAAGTCTTTATTTAATTTAAAAAAATACAAGCTAACATAATAATGTCAGCTAACATTCTGCATTAACATACCTTTTATTACAAAAACATTTTCATAATGAATAGGAAATATGTATCTATTTTTATAATTTTACCTCGTATTTTCTTACCAACATGTTTCACAGAATAAAACTTGTCACTGCCGGATCTTAGGACACGATTATGCAGGATCTTTAAGTTGGTGTTTTAAAAATTTAGCTTATAACAAAAGTTGCATTAAAAAACTTAAAACCTTGATCAATGTGTATCATCCGGCTTAAGGGCTAGCAAAGTATATCATCCTCCTTAAGGGCTAACAAAGTGTATCATCCCCCTTAAGGGTTAGCAAAGTGTATCATCTCCCTTACAAGTTAGCAATGTGTATCATCCTCACTTAAGGGCTAGCAAAGTATATCATCCTCTTTAAGGGCTAACAAAGTGTATCATCCCCCTTAAGGGCTAGCAAAGTGTATCATCCCCCTTAAGGGCTAACAAAGTTCATCATCCTCCTCAAGGGCTAACAAAGTTCATCCTCCCCCTCAAGGGCTAACAAAGTTTATCATCCCCCTCAAGGGCTAACAAAGTTTATCATCCCCCTCAAGGGCTAACAAAGTTTATCATCCCCCTCAAGGACTAACAAAGTTTATCATCCCCCCCAAGGAGTAACAAACTTTATCATCCCCCTTAAGGGCTAGCAAAGTGTATCATCCTCCTTAAGGGCTAACAAATTGTATCATCCCCCTTAAGGGCTAACAAAGTGTATCATCCTCCTTAAGGGCTAGCAAAGTATATCATCCTCCTTAAGGGCTAACAAAGTGTATCATCCCCCTTAAGGGCTAACAAAGTGTATCATCCCCCTTAAGGGCTAACAAAGTGTATCATCCCCCTTAAGGGTTAGCAAAGTGTATCATCTCCCTTACAAGTTAGCAATGTGTATCATCCTCCTTAAGGGCTAACAAAGTATATCATCCGCCTTAAGGGCTAACAAAGTGTATCGTCCCCCTCAAGGGCTAACAAAGGTTATACCCCTTAAGGGCTAACAAAGTGTATCATCCCTCTCAAGGGCTAACAAAGTTTATCATACCCCTTAAGGGAAAACAAAGTGTATCAACCCCCTCAAGGGCTAACAAAGGGTATAATCCCCCTTTAGGGCTAACAAAGTATATCATCCCCCTCAAGGGCTAACAAAGTGTATCATCCCCCTTAAGGGCTAACAAAGTGTATCATTACCCTTAAGGGCTAACAAAGTGTATCATCCCCCTCAAGGGCTAACAAAGGTTATCATACCCCTTAAGGGCTAACAAAGTGTAAAATCCCCCTTAAGGGCTAACAAAGTGTATAATCCCCCTTTAGGGCTAACAAAGTATATCATCTCCCTCAAGGGCTAACAAAGTGTATCATACCCCTTAAGGCAAACAAAGTGTATCAACCCCCTCAAGGGCTAACAAAGTGTATCATCCCCCTCAAGGGCTAACAAAGGTTATAATACCCCTTAAGGGCTAACAAAGTATCATCCCCCTCAAGGGCTAACAAAGTTTATCATACCCCTTAAGGGAAAACAAAGTATATCAACCCCCTCAAGGGCTAACAAGGTGTATCATCCCCCTTAAGGGCTAGCAATGTTCATCACCCCCCCCTCAAGGGCTAGCAAAGTTCATCACCCCCCTCAAGGGCTAACAAAATCCATCAATATGGTTTGCCCATTGACATACTTTTTTTGTAATCCATAAAGATACTAGAATTTTTAGTTCCTTTAATTTTTTACATTAAAAATGTTTGACAGTGAGTAAAATAGAGTAATAATTATTATTTCCTAAAATACTAAAACTGAATGATTTATTTTTATAAAAGAAGGTAGCCCCTTTATTGCGAATGACCAGGCTAAAACAATGTTAAATAAATACTGTTCACGGTAGGAAGAGGTTTCTAGAGAAAATGTTTTGAAAAATTTCTCAGAAACTGTGTTCAACAAGGTCTAAATGAATATATTGCTTACTTCACGTATCGGATTAAAATAATAATAAAATATAATCTTAGTAGTAACCTAGCCTGTGGAACGACAAGAAAACGCCCCTAGTAAATGATGGCTTCATATAAATTGAGTCAGGGAGACATACAAACATAGATACTAGCTCGTGACGTGGTGAAGAATAGAACTACCGGCAGTTGGTATGACCATTCACTATGCTATGTCCATGTCTACACCAGGGACCAAATTCGTGGGTTCAAATCCATCTGGGATTGAGAAATTTTTCTTGAGTGATAAAAATCCGTAGCACAGATTCCTTCTGAGGGTAAGTAAAGACGTCGGTTCCATGTCGATTGTGGGATCTAGAAGAACTCTGGAAGGTATGCGAGGATACTTTTCCTGGCAAAATTGGTAGGCCCTTTCGCTCTCGCTCATAGAAATTCTCGTGTGCTGATATATTCAGTAGGTTCAGAAAGTGAACGTTGAATACCTCAACTAAACTAAATAAAATAAAAATAAATAAACCACGGAACCAAAACTTTCTAATTTCAGTATTGATTTTATATTTCGTTCAAAAACTTACGATGGAGAATTTTTTCCCACTTGGGGTGACAATAAAAACGTTCCAAGATTGTCGTTAATGGAAAAAAAGAAACTTCAACTCTTGAATAATGTTCTTATTAATTAAAAAAAAAGACATTTGAGTATGAAATGCATTGCTAAGTTACTTACTAGTGTTGATAGCTTTCTTTCTACCTCTTCTAAGATTTTTTTAATCACCGTGTCTTACTACCCGTACAGGTTATACGCATACATGATAATTACTCTAATAGGTTAGGGATGAGGAAGGAAAAATATCAGAGGTAATGTACCCGCATTTGCTTGAAAGAAGAGTGGCAAACAATTTATGAAAAACCACTTATATATACAACTTATATTTTAGCATATTGTCTAGACGGGCTCAGGAATGAAGGAGGTGGAAATTTTTTAAAAAACGCATTTGTTTGGAAAGAAAGTGGAAAACACCCAAATTTCATCTTACTAGGATTGGAACTGCGAAATTCCTCGTCACCGGTCTGGCGACCTTTACGTTTGGTCCGCGTGGGGGTAAAGATAGCTATTATTGGTGCTGTTAGCCTTCCTCCCCTGTGCTCCTAGACTACAGTTGAGAGTGAATCCTCCCTCCCCTGTGCTCCTAGACTACAGTTGAGAGTGAATCCTTCCTCCCCTGTGCTCCTAGACTACAGTTGAGAGTGAATACGTCCTCCCCTGTGCTTATAGACTACAGTTGAGAGTGAATCCTTCCTCCCCTGTGCTCCTATACTACAGTTGAGAGTGAATCCTTCCTCCCCTGTGCTCATAGACTACAGTTGAGAGTGAATACTTCCTCCCCTGTGCTCCTATACTACAGTTGAGAGTGAATCTTTCCTCCCCTGTGCTCCTAGACTACAGTTGAGAGTGAATCCTTCCTCCCCTGTGCTCCTATACTACAGTTGAGAGTGAATCTTTCCTCCCCTGTGCTCCTATACTACAGTTTAGAGTGAATCCTTCCTCCCCTGTGCTTCTAGACTACAGTTGAGAGTAAATCATTCCTCCCCTGTGTTTCTAGACTACAGTTGAGAGTGAATACGTCCTCCCCTGTGCTTCTAGACTACAGTTGAGAGAGTGAATCCTTCCTCCCCTGTGCTCCTATACTACGGTTGAGAGAGTGAATACTTCCTCCCCTGTGCTCCCAGACTACAGTTGAGAGTGAATACTTCCTCCCCTGTGCTCTTAGACTACAGTTGAGAGAGTGAATCCTTCCTCCCCTGTGCTCCTATACTACGGTTGAGAGTGAATCCTTCCTCCCCTGTGCTTCTAGACCACAGTTGAGAGTGAATCCTTCCTCCCCTGTGCTTCTAGACTACAGTTGAGAGTGAATCCTTCATCCCCTGTGCTTCTAGACTACAGTTGAGAGTGAATACGTCCTCCCCTGTGCTTCTAGACTACAGTTGAGAGTGAGTCCTTCCTCCCCTGTGCTCCTATACTACAGTTGAGAGAGTGAATCCTTCCTCCCTGTGCTCCTATACTACGGCTGAGAGTGAATTATTCCTCCCCTGTTCTCCTAGACTACAGTTGAGAGTGAATTATTCCTCCCCTGTGCTTCTAGACTACAGTTGAGAGTGAATCCTTCCTCCCCTGTGCTCCTAGACTACAGTTGAGAGAGTGAATCCTTCCTCCCCAAGTACCTAATTTGTAATTTAACTTTCTGTGCCCGAGGGAACGAACGACGCCTTTCAGTGGTGGGTGGTGAATCGATATCTTGGTGGTGACAGGCGACCACACCCCTCCCTTCACTATCACCCCTTTTCCTCCCCGATCTTACACTCCTCCCCTTCCCCTCTTATCTGTCCATAGAAGAAAAAAAAAGTTTTCTTTAATTATAGCACCGACCTGCGTACGCCGCTGTCTCTTAGAATTATAATCTTGTACAAGTTTTAATGTGTGTACCCCCTCTTCCTCCTGCCCCCATCCCACCCGCACAGAGCGCCCAGCGTCTGACAGGTAATTATGACTCGAGGACTCACTTGGCGGGTAGCGTCGTGACGCTATTCTCTGTCTCACGCATAACATTTTCTTCATCTTTAAAAAGTATGTGTCCTCTTAATCTGCCCACCTTCTTTCCCTAATCTTCAACCTCTTCCTCCTGTGTCCTCGTCTTTTTAAACAAAACTACCCAAGAGTGCAGCTGCTACCACACCAGGATTTACTACATAAAAAAAAATGGGATACCCACCCTTTTTAAAATCTTCTCTTTATTTATCCCACCATCGCTTTTATTTTTGTTACCCTCGCCGGGCTGCCCGTGATGGGGAGACCAAGGGCAGATCCAGGGCCTCTTGTCTGGGGGATTCAAGGGGGGGTATTTGTTTTCATAGGGCTCCATCAAGTAGAAATTTAATAATTCACAAAGATTTTAATTTATAATAATGTTAGTTAATAAAAATAATTTTAAATAATTATAATAATATAGAGGACTTGTAAGGAAAAACACAATCTTGATTAACAAATTTGTAATTTGAATACAGTACAAAACAAACAAAACAAAAATTCACTTTTTCAACAAAAGTAATAGAAATGTACATAGGGGAAGGGGATGTGATCGGCCCTAACGTGTACCACCTTCCCCTCCTCTTGATACACCAGTGAAGAGCTCGGGAGTTGAATCTCGGTTGGGTGTTTTTTACTACTAACGGGCTTCCCAGCTCTTCCTCAGCGCAAATGCAGGTACACTACTCCCAAATCTTCCCTTTCTTCGTACTTACTTTCATAAATTGTAAATATGTGGGTAGACGGGATGGTTGGTAAGACGTGACACACACACATCAAAGTTTGACAAGAAATGTAAATATGTACACTAGAAACTTTATTATACAGGGTGGGTGGCTCATAATAATTCTCTGACGTTTCGAGAACTACGATATTTACTCGTCCTCAGGTTTTAAAAGGAGTCGAGAACGAAATAACGCTTCTTTGTTGTTCGTTATTATTTTTTCTAAACAAATATTGTGGGTTCTACGTTTTATCATAATTTCAGTTTTCAAACAAAATTTTGCTGGTTAAAAAAAATATAAAATACAAAATTGTTATTTTAAAGGGGGCTGCCTTGGTATCTGATATATTGCCAATCAGATGTTGCGCTTAGGTTAAATATTGATGACACTTTTAAAATTAGTATACGAGTTGTTGTTTGATGGAATGAACACAAAACTATTTTCTATGCACCTATAAATATATAGACTTGTAAACATAGTTTAATAGTTGACAGGAGTGTATAATTAATTTTTGGGAATATAATTGTGTCATTTAATAGGGAGGTCACAATACAAATAATTGTACTGTAATTTGTGTTTTCCTCCTCCCCTGTTTGTTTTCCTACTGCTGGACAACTCTGTCCAGGAACGTTATAAACCCACTTGTTTTTTCACGTTTAGGAATAATTTATGCTCGACTATTCTCGAAACTTATCTCGCGTTCCCTTTCATTCTACTTTACTGTGGTTTTTAGTACTTTTTTACGTTTGTGGGGTTTTTGAATGTTGTTTTTAGACGTATTTAAGTTATTTGATATCTCAAAACTTGAGTATCCCCGTATTCTGCATTACTCTCTGTTCTCTCTCTCTCAGCTATCATCAGTTCCCCCATCTCGCGAAACACTTGAAGATACCCGAGATAAAAATATCCCACGCCCCGACTCTAAGATCTGTGTGTCTGTGTATGTGCTCTGAAGTGTGCCATCATAGCCATCGAAGGGTTTAAAGGGGAGGGCTATTATCGTGCTGCTCCCCCACGCGGCACCGCATGCAACGTAACGATTAAATTTTTTTTAATACTATATTTTTGTTGTGTGATTTTGAGATATTTTGCGCAACACATCCCCTCCCCTCCTCCCAATGGTTATATTTAGCCTGCATTGCATATTTTTTGATCCAACACAGTTTGAAAAAAAACAAAACAATCCTATGGCTAGACCCACCACCGAACAAACTTGTGTTTTTGTAGAGTTGTATTTAATTTTGTGTTTAATTGGGCTGGATTTGAAAGTATTTCAAGACTTCTACATAGAACCGGACGAAAATTTAATTGAAGAGGTGGCACAGCAGCCCTCAATTTTTGATAGATCATCGCCAGTGTACCGCGACCAACATGTGAAGGACAACACATGGAAAGTGATCTCAGGAATAGTTGGTCGATCAAGTTAGTATTTTTTATCCCCACTTTTCCAAAATAACAAAATAACACAGAACATGCAGAACATGAAATAAAACACAATTGACAAACTCTGATAACTGAGGAACTATCTGTACTGCACATAAAATTACCCACGATTGGCGACCAACGAGACGCAACTATAATACATTCACAACCTTAGTTTACTTAGATGACAGCTCAAAAAGTTAATAGAAATAGTCCCTAATGTATCCCTTCGCCAACAGCTGACATGTGTCACTTTGGATAACTGTAATCAAAACATATGGTAATGTATGAATGTGATAGCTAACCACAATAATTTAGGCCAATATTATTTATATTTATTTGAGGTCGGGCAAAAAGCTTATTTATCGTTATATTCCACTTAAGGCCGCTATCTGTAGGATAAATATATTTTTATATAGAAAACACAAGGTTGGTACTGTTTTACTGGTGGGTGCATGCGTATAAACTCTGCTGCTACCGCTACTACCTGGCTAGTGGCGACAACGCTCAACATTTGTTAAATAATGGCAGCTAAACGAGTGCGAGTAAACAGATGGCGTCACGTGGGCGCAGAAGCTAGGTTGTCTTGCAAGTATTAATTTCAGTGTCTGCTAAAACGTGGTAAATAGTTTGGTACAATGTTTACAAAATTTCATTTATTGTACTCAAATTTAAATAATTGTTCCTATACAACTATAATTTAACAAATAGCATGTCAGTTTTTATAAAAGTGTGAATGAAGTGTTCTAACTTTATATATAGTCAGAGCCTGGACCTGTCCCTACTAAACACGCGAACTAAGATTTCAACCTAAAAACAAATTCTGATAGCCGATTCTTCATGAAAAACAACGCGTCACTATGGCAACAACCATTTTAAATTTAAATTTAACCTGGCGGTCTAGGGATAAGGTGTCGGTGTTGGGGGTCCGGGGTTCAATCCTCGGTCCCGGCACAGATTTATCTGATTGCCAAACCCTTTCTTCACCTCTGACAATACATGTATTAATCACAACTTGTGAATGTATGGAATGCCAGGCCACCACCGTGGTTTGGATTCCACGTTAAACAGTAGGTCCTCCATTTCATCTCACAATCACCCTACCATTACACATTAGCGTAAGTGCGTATAACCCGAACGGAGTAGTAAGACGCGGTGCTAATAATATTTATTCAGGAGTCATATAAGAACGGACTTAAAAAAAATATTATTCACAGCACGTTCACAAAAGGTCTAACGAACATAGTTTCAAAATGGCGACTGACGAATTTAAACCATGTTATCGAACATTATGGAAACAAGTTCTTTACAATGATGCACCCACGCAATGGATAAAATTATTTCATTCAGTTAAATATTTCGAAATACGATAAACTAATTTATTATATATTAAAAAAAAGTATTTTCTCTTTTCCAAGTAAAGACGATGCCTGTAATAAAAGGTATTAATGTATGCACTATATTACACAAAATAGATAACATTCCAACATGAAAAATAAGTACTTTTAATTATGTTTAAAATATTGTTTCGGATTGGGTAAAAAGAAATGATTAAAAGTAATGAAATAGTGTGAGAAAACTTAGGTTTACTTTATTTTAAATGTAAAATAAAATGTATAATTAAAAAACTTAACATCGATATAAAAATAGTGATCTTCTACGAGTGTTGGCAACCCAAAACATAAACATTTGAGTTTTCAACTGTCATTCAGGTAAAAAGCAATGGTGAACAGACTCTAGAGAAACACTGGATCCCGCGTCTGCGGCTCACCACCCAACGTCTGCGGTCGCAGACGCGAGACGCACCGAGTAATTCTACCCTAGGTGTTACACTCATGCTGGTACGTAAGATGATGTCATGATTGAGGATTAATTCATTCGATTATTTGTATCATTTACTCTGTTTTTCAACGCGTTTGATGGTTTTACATTATATTAGTGACTTAATCCTACCTTAATTTTGAGTACAAGCACAACTAGTTTCTACAACCTTAAAGGTTTATCTTGAGTTCTCTTAGGTTAATTTAGTGTTTGAGGTTTGAACATAAATAACCCGCAATTAGAGTTGCGTGGTAAAAACCATCGTGTTAAACGTACCGTACCCGTGGGTGAAATTAAACGGTGAAACGGTTGCTAAACGTACGTTTTGTTGTTCCAGAATTGTGAAACAAACAACACGCACTACCCTGGATATCATCTCTGAGGGAACTGCATGGCTACTATTGGGAAACAATGTTGTCACTATACAGTTTTTGTGTGGTCAATCTCCCCTCAAATATAAGACAAGGTTCGCATCTCTGGTTAGTTAAGGGTGCCAGTAGCTTTTTTTTTTATCACCGCGTCTTACTACCCTTTCAGATTACACGCTTATGTACTAATTACGCTAATGGGTTAGGAATTGGTAAGGTTGAATATAGAGGAAATGAACTCGCATTTGCGTGGAGGGAGAGTGGAAAACCATTTAGGGGAAACCCCCCATCCCCAATTCACCCGACCGAGACTCCTCGATCTCCCCGTCCTCGGCAGTCAGCTCAACATGAAACTAGCGCGTTAGCTAACTACGCCACCGAGGCGGGTAGTAGCTCTTTCTTACCCCAGCTCACCACCTTTAGACATAACTGAAAACGAGTAGATTTGGCAACAGTTAACTGAGACAGAGCGAAAAAAAGCTTTTCTCTAAATACAAGACTTGCAGTTCCCTCAGCATTGATTTTAGGTGTCATTAGTATTATATTTGAATATGTCGTAACTCGCACTGGTGGTCACATGTGTAAAAGGCGTCAAGTTTGTCGCTGGCCGGGAGATTGGAGTTCGAATTTCCTCTGGTTGTACTGAGATTTTTTTCTGATTGGTTTATCTCTCTCTCGCCCCTCAAATTTGGATACAATTCCTCTAAATTCTACGTTCCTCGTTCCTACCCCGTTAATGAAGATATGGGAATAGCCCGGATGGGTGTTTAAGACCAGGGCTTGTTAAGACGCGGTGCACACACTAAATAAGATGTGATGTTTTGAGACGATTTTCTGAGTTGACAGTAGTTAACATTTTATTGTAATATTTTGTACTAGCTAATTACACGTTTTTGCACGGGCTGTGAACTAATAAGGAATTGTATGTCATGTTAAGATTTTTTGACAGAAAATAGACATGCAACTGTTAAACATAATAACAAAAATTATATTATTATTATTATTATTATTATTATTATTATTATGACTAGTGATGTAGTTACGAGTTGGCTTTCCACTGTCAGGTTTCCTAAAGTAAACGGGCTAAAATGTAGTGTTATAAATCCGCCATTTTATTTCAAGATGGCAGTCTTGTCTAACCTATAAACCTTTCATATTTTAAAAGCGGGTCCAATGAAAATAAGATAAATAGAAGCTGAGAAAAGCTATTAAATAGTGTTTTGTAGCCACCATCTTGAAACAAAATGGTGGTGATAAACTTTAATTAGCCTGAATGTTAACAAGACGTCTGAGACATGTCCATGCGAAATTTCAGCCCAATCGGTAAAGTAGTGTTGGCTTGAAAAAGTAACAGACACGAACTCAAGTTTATATATTAGGATTACTGTAATCCGCTTCATTGGCCGAATGGCTTAAGGCGTCACTCTCGTGTTAGACTGGCCTGCTGAAGACGGGAATATTGGGGTTCGACTTCCGGTTGGGTTTACTAAGGGTGGGTTTCTCTCAAACTCCTTCCCACTTTTCTTCGGATAGATTACCTCTAAAATGCTTCCTTCCTCACTTCTATCCTATTAGAGTAATTTTCATACCATTAGAGTAATTATCATAAATATGTATAACCTGGACAAGTAGTAAGACGCAGTGGTAAAAATAAAGGATTACTGTATCCAGGGGCTGTAAATGATAAAATAATGATGGATTAATCTCCTCCAAATCTAGCTTCGCTTATCTAAAGCTTTAAATTATTCTATAAATCGATAATTTTCGAACTTGAGTGATGCTTGCACTTGGTGACGAAACCACCTACCTTATCTTATCAATATTCCATGTGTTTGAAAGTTTGATTTCAGGGCCGGTAAAGTAATTGCATGACCATATGGCTTCCAACGGCCCACTTGAACTGTCGCGCGACCGTGTCAGAGTGCGCGGATGAAAGGAACCGTGGTTTCCCCTTCATCGGCTACCTCTTTGTCTCCCCTCATCGGCTACTACGTGGCTAAGGCGTCCGAGGACGCGGAGATCCGTACCCGCAACGCACTGACAGTTCTTCAGCTGCGAGATCTTCAGGTCAGGCTCCTTCAGGACCGAGTAGCTTCGTTGGAATACGGGAGGGGACAACCTCTTCTCTCTGGAGTCTACGTGCCAACCCTCAGGCTTCCTCCGAGCCCGGAGACCTATGATGACGAGGGCTATCTTTCGAGGGGTCTCCATGTCAGCGGAAGATTCATTGATAGCTCTCGGTCACTGCTAGAAGGTGCGTTCGAAAATTATGGACCTGATGCAACCACGTGCACTGTTCCCGACAATCGAGGCTATGTTTGCGCAAGCAATACGACTGATAATACAGTGAGGTTAACTTTGAACGGCGACAAGGGCATATCCAACATGGAGGGGTGTGACGGTATATACAATGTATTTGGCCAGAGTTTAAAGAATGATGAGGTCAGTAAAAAATGTTTACAGTGCAAACATACAAGTAATAAGTGTATATCTTCGGAACATGCATCAACGAGTCCACACCACAGATCTAGCGGAGAGGGCGAATCCTCGGAAAACTATTCACTTAATGTGGTAAACGTTAGTTCACCTTGTAAATCAGAAGACTGGAATCTGAAACATAACAAAGTCGCTAAAGAACTTAAAAGTAAAATAGTTGAATTGAAGTCAGCCTTGCTGGCCTCAGAAAAAAAGTGTGAAAATATTCACATGTATTATAAAAAAACTTTGGACCACTTCCAAAAAATTATTGGGGATTTTATACTCAATAGAAGTGCGGAATCTTGCCACAAAGAAACTCAGGTGAATTTCAGCACAGAATTTATTAGAAATCTGTCTGAGACTGGGACAGAAATCGGCAAAAACTTGAAACATTATTGCGAGGTTGCGGTTCAGACAGTATTGGTTGCTCCTGAAGATGGCAGAGGAAAGTTAGAACCAGGCGAAGAATCGTTTTCTTCATTAGGCATGATTAAAGAAATTGGTGAAAACATCCATCCATGGGAACGTGTTGCTCCGGAAAAAAAGTTATCTGATGAATCTGAATCGATTAAATCACACCTACTAAATTTACAATTGAAAGACGTTGAAGTTTCCTGTAATTATATACATTTTGGGGATGAAATGCCTACAGGTGTTAATATTGAGGGCTCGGAAGAGTTCCCACAGTGGCTTCTGGAAGAAGCAGTTAACGCTAATCTTCCCTGTAGCACAAACAAAAATATATTTGCATTTGATCAGGAGTTAAATTCAAAAACTTTTAATCAGAATATTAACCTTGAAAATGCAATAGATAATCATGTGGATACTCTTAAACAACAACAAAATATAAATAAAATACTTGTTGATTTAAAGCGTTTGGTTAGAGCTATAAGTAGCTTTCAAGTGACAGCGAAATTGCAGTTGAAAAGTGAAAGAGTGAAAACTTTAGAGTTGGAACGTATTTTAGAGGAAAAAATTATTAACATGTGCAACATTCTTATTAAAGCGTACAAAGTGAAAATTCTAGCCAGCGATGCCAACAGCACATGCTCACAACTATCAGATTCTGATGAAAGTTTGGAAGGATCTGAGCCCATTCACGTTTCAACTAGTATTGACAGTGTTTTGTTGCCATACGATACAAACGAGGAAGATCCAAAATATGGGTTTAAAAGCATTGATCTAAACTCGTCGATGTTACCTAAATACCCCAAGAAATCATCAGGAACGCTAAGTCATATCACAAAATTAAAGAACTCAATAAAATGTCTTCGCCGTAAATACAATAGTGCAAAGAACCGCCTTATTTATCAAGAAAAGGAATTAGAAACTAAAACTTTGGCTCAGAATAATTTGAAATATATGCTGGATCGGTCTAACAACCAATTGCTACAGTTTCACGATGAACTAATGAAAACTAGAGTGGAGAACGACACATTGAACAGGAATATCTTTGAAATCCTCTCAAAAAATAACGGCGCGTGCGATATAGAGTTTAACGGCGAATCCTTGAAACAGACTTCGGCCATCCTTAGAAACAGGATCAGGGCAATCCATAGACAGTTGACATTTCGGGTTAAAGAAGTCAATCGGTTGAAACAAGAGCTGGAAAATTCTCAGAAATGCGTTTGTAGTTTGAAGAAACGCGCCGGGGAAGTCGAAGCGAACATCAACAACAAGCAAAAGCAAGTGGAGAACTACAAACAACAAATATTGGACTCGAATAACAAGCTGACTCTTTCGTCCAGTCAAAACGAACGCCTTGCGACGGAGAACAAGACACTTAAAGTAACAATAAACAATCTGAAAACTCAGATTTCTCAGATAAAAGGAGAACTCTCTGAATTGACAACCGAACGAAGTAATTTATTGGATCAAATCGTTCAGAAAGATCAAGATAATAAACTATTGAAAGAGGAGGCACGTCGAATCGATTGCACTCACAAAGGTATATTGATAAAAATGGAAGAAGCGATGAATATAAAGTTGCAGCAGGCGCACAAGTCATTCGAATCTCGTATTTCGGTCGCCGATAAAACTATGAACGAAGCTCAAGATAAGGTCAAGGAGATTTTCAAGACGATTCGGATCCTCTTGAAAATGGCCCTTGACCACAAGAATAATCGTGTGAAAGCCGTCGCTCTCAGCGAGATGTCCCTGCCTTCACAGGAAGCTCAGAATATCGCTCTCAGCTTCTTGAATATGAGTCAGAGCGAGTTACAGGAGCTGTACGCTGCATCTACGACGAACCTCGACCAGAAATCTGACGAATGGCGCCATTGGGTCGACAAATGCAGACGTTTTATAATAGAAGATATTTTTGCAGATGAGCTGGCTAATTATTTGTACGAAATTATAATGGAACAGTTTGCCTAGTTGCGAATAAGTATTGGATGGCTGGTTTTTAAATTTTATGTTGTTATTTTAGAATATAGACTGTCACTTGTTACAACTAATAATATGGATTGTGTTGGGGTTTATTGTTAACAAAACTTAGGGTGATTTTCACTATAATATTTAAAGCTTGATTTTTAACTTTACTTAGCAACGTGGTTTTTATTTAGTGTTCACACAGTTTATTTTCAACTCGAATTAAATAAAAATTATAAAGTTTTACAGAAATAAAAAGCCACAAAACAATCGTTACACAATTTATTTATGCTTAGGTCGCAATAATTTTTTCTTAGTTATAACCCGTAAATTTTGTTTTCAATCTCTAAAAAAGGTGTTCCCAACTGTTTTATATCAACTCTGTGCAGTGGTAGTAATTGAAACGTAGAAACGGAACCTGGCAGCAGGCATCCATAGAAGATGTGGGGGATTTGTTGTTAGTGTTCCTTCTGCTAGAGCAGCCTTTACCAAACTGTGGTACGTATATCTACAGCAGTACCTGAAGTATTTGAGGTGGGAACGCGATTATTGGTCCGGATTTTTTTTATAGTTTTTATATTTTTATAACAAAAAAATACATTGGCCAAAATAAATAAAACATTTCTCCAGTACAAACCTAGAGTTTAATTTTCTTCACATGGTGATCTCAACAATAATTGTTGAATATCTGTCACTAGTAATGTGACATTTGAACATAACACTTTTCTAGTTATTTAAAAATTCATGGTCATATTCCACAATGTTTATGACAGATATTCAACAACTGCTGAGATACCGTGTGTGTACTATTAAATCTGAACATGGATCCAGACGTCCCAGGTTCAATCCCTGGGGTTTCCAGAATTTATCTGTGAAGACACGGAAATGGGGTCAGACTCGACCCCGTGAGTATAAATGAGGAGCCACTGGAATAAAATAAAGTAGCCGCTCAGGTCTAGAAAACTGAGATCAACGGCCGGGTGAGTGGGGGGGGGGGGGGGGGCCGTTTTGGCGGCCCGGAGCCCCCCCCTTACCCGGGAGGGTGGCAGTGTCCGCCCCNGCTCGGTCGGTATAGCTCTCTTGCGGACTCACGCCATGGAGTTTTTTTTATCATACTAAACTAAACCTACTGGAGCAATATTTGATTTATTTTAGCAAAAAGGTTTTTTGTCCTAAAAACTTTAAAGATATTGACCTATACTCACATTTCCTTCCCGCCCACCTTAAAGTCGAATCTGGACTATATATACACGGGCCTTAAGGTGGAAGTAGCCATTTTAAACAGGATCTCTCCAGGTAATATTAGCCCTTATGTATTCAATGCATTCCAAACAAATACCAGAAGGAAAAAGCAAACTGTTTCTGTCCTCTAGAGAGTCTTTGTCATTTCAGGACGGTCTACGGTACCGCGGCGACTGGAAACTTTGTTTACTCTTTAGGCTTGCACGCTAGCAGTGGTTAAAATTAGAACTATCCGTCGTTCCAACCACCTGGTCAGTATTGTAAACATGCCATAGATAACTTTTTTTTTTTTCGTACGCTGGACAGTAAGGTTGGTTGATACAATCAAAAAACTACATTTTGTTCTAGCGGATAGAACATAATTTATTCATTTATTGGAACGTATATTTTCACGTTCCTGTTCGTGTCCTGGTTTACTTTCTTACAGGTCCACTTTTATTGTGATTGTTTTTATTACTATCGCGTCTTGTTGCCTGTTCGGTCTATACGCATATGTACTAATTACACGATAGTCAAGGATAAATGAGGTTGAATTAACAGTAAGTGCACACGCACTTGCGTCGAGGGAGAGTGGAAAACCACATACTGGAAAAACAACCCTCAATACACCCGACCGGGACTCGAACACTGATATACCTGTTATCGGCAGTCTAGTCTTAGACTAAAGTGACGCCTTAAACCATACGTCCACCGAAGCAAGCTACATGCGTATTATTAATCAGATTACACTAATGTGTTAGGAGGGGCGAGAAAAGTTGCGTTTAGAGAAAGTGTATCCTCACTTGCGTCAAGTAAAAGTGAAACACTATTTAGAAAAAAAAACACCTGATATCCTCGTCATTGTAAATCCAGACTAGATGAGCCTGCCATTTAGTCTTCTTGCCCACCGATACGCCTAGCTTGGACGTTGAACGTGATTATTAAAGAAACATTCTGAACACCCTTACCCGCACTCCCTCACACACATCCAATTGATAGGAGCATTTTTATTTTTTTTGTTATTTAGCGTGCACTTTATTAACTAACTGATTATATAAATGCAAAATAATTTCTATGAATGAGAGCGAAAGGACCTACCAATTTTGCCGGAAAGGTATTTTCACATACCTTCCATGTTTCTTTTACACGCCTCAATCGACATGGGACCGATGTCTTTACTTCCCCTCCGAAGGAAGTTGTGCTACGAATTTTTATCGCTCAGGAAACATCCGTCGACCCCGGCTGGGTTTGAACCCACAAACATCGAGTCTTTAGGTGATCACTTTACCCCAACACCACCGAGGTCAACAATAATATATTAATTAAAATAATGGAATAGAGATGAGGAAGGTAAGATTTTAGAGGAAATATACCCGCAGCTGCGAGGAGGAGGGATGGGAAACTATTTATTAAAAAAAACACAGTACACCCGACAGAGATTCGAACCCTGATCTCCCTCTCATCAGCTGTCCAGTATACAAAGAGAGTGACGCCTTAAGCCATTAGACCATCGAAGTGGGTCTCGCAATTGTTTTGAGGCTAATATTGATCACTTTATTATTTTAATTGTTATTTGTGATAATAAATTGTTTTCCACAATAATTCTTGAACTTACATAAATTCCACTAATATTTGTTACCTGCTTCGGTGGCCGCGTGGTCTAAGGCGCTACTCTCGCAGTAAACTAGACTGCCGATGACAGGGAGATCGAGGATCAAATCTTGGTCAGGTGTACTGAGGGTTTTTCCAAAATGTTTATCCACCCTATCTCCACGCAAATATGGGTACACTTTTTCTAAATATAACCTTCCAAATCCTTAAAACCATTAGCATCGTTAGTATATAAGCGTATAACCCTAAGGCCTAACGGGTAGTAAGACGTGATGCTTTTAAAAAATATACTGTAGTATTTGTTATTAGTCAACTGTTTTATTTTTGTTATTATGTTTAGCCGGTTTTCTCTATAATTAGCGACTATCTATATTTAACATGTTTGGTAAGGAAGGCAAAATATCTATTTTAAAGTAGGCTAGATAATTATTCAGGGAATGATTTGTCTGTCAACGAATCCATGGCCGGGCTTCATTAACGAGTGCAAATATGTTCCTACGGAAAAATAGAAATGGTGCAATTTTGCGCTCAAGATTAGCTTTTTCCCATTTCTCTGTTCACTAAACAAGAAGCACACTGGTGACAAGAACTATGATGACATCACCATAACGTCATAAATGTAGATTTTTTTTGGAATAATCCGCGTGAATAATTAAACTTCCAAAGTCAATACTGCTCTACTTTAAATCTCTAAATGAAAATGACATATCAAAAATGTAACTAATACATTTTTCTTATCAGGTGATTAACTTTAAGCAGTCTTATTTCTATGTTCTTTTAAAATAAACGTATTAGTCATTGTAAAATAGGAATATAATATGTTATTAATTCAAAGCTTTCGTATCACTAATAAAACATTTATGGACAGTGGCGGCTCGTGTATAGGCACTGCGGAACTGCAGTACCCTCTATTTCCATTTGTTATTGTAACACTATTGAATCAAATCGACCCGCGTTTTGGGCTTCGATTGAAACACTACGGATTAATTCCCTGATATAATAATGCTGTGACGATGTTTAGGTGTTCTATAGCTCCGTGGTAGAGCGCCTATTATCACTGTACGGAAAAGATACCGTTTAACCAGCTGTCTATAGCTCCGTGGTCGAGCACTAATTAATTAAATAATATAATAAAATAGTATATTAATAAAATAAAAGAAAGAGAACTGTTGATGGCTGTTTATTCACACACGGTTTATTAAAATGACATTTGTTAATTACTTACGCATGCTCCAATTAAATGCTTTATATCGATGCACACTTGTGATATTAATGAAAGTTCTTTTATACTGTGATTGCCAGTGTGTGGGCGGAGGTGCGTGGATTGTGCGTGTGGCTGTGTCTGGAGACTGTGGGCGTTGTGCGAGTGGATCCCCTGCTTGTGTGTCGCTGTTCGTGGGATGCCTGGCTGATACGCACAAAACAGTTTATATATGACATACCCCTTGCCGTTTGCTCCCCTCGTCAACAGTGTAAAAACTAACTAATAGAAAGAGTCCTGGCAATAGTTGTTGTGAAGGCTAACTTCTTATTGGTATATAGAAGTGGCGTCTTTGCCAAATAGTGCGTAGTGGTTCCTTTAACAGGAAGAATGATATAAAAAATATATTTTACTGGTAAAATCCTTTTCACATTATTTCTGAGAAGCGCGTGTTTCTTCATGGATGAATCATAAAAAGATAATCTACATATTACTTTAAAGAAAAATTACCTTCATCCATGACTTTTTATATATTTTAGATTGATCCAAACCATTATCATTTCAAAATTATCGATAACATTTAATATAATGAGTCCTTCTTTCTTTATTTTTGTAGTAGGCTACAATATATATTTCTTAAGCTTAATGTCAGTACTTCAGCAGCCATCCCCCAGTCTATGAAAAAGATACAAAAATCTTTGTATGGAACTGTGCGCTTCACAGTGCCAGTGGCGTGGTGTTTTACTGTTGTGTGCATGCGCACATAGGACGGGGTGGGGAGGAAGGCGGGACTGCCAGGTAGAGAAAGCACTGTTGCTATCGCAGTGCCGGCTCTGGCGTGGTGGTGGAAGGAAGTTTTTTTACTCAGCGTGTGTTGTGCTTAAAAACCGTGTATCATATTCTTGAATGTGATAAAGTGTAGAAGAGTGTAGAATTAGATTATTTTCTACTTTCCGCTATTCTATTTGATTCTTTTTTTTTCCAGTTCTTTTATTTAACAGAAAGACTAAATGCGCTTGCAGTACTTTCAATGGAGAAAAAATTCCTCAATTGTCATCCAGAGATCAAGGAGAAAATTATTGAACTTTTTGCGCAAATTAAAACAAGAAGAATGGATTTAATTTTTAAATTAATAGATCAAGCTTGAACTGTAACAATTTAAGTTAAAGTAAGTAAAAAAGGTTTGGTCTTTTGTTAAAATTTTATCAAGTTCATGAACAAATTTTCTTTTTATGCATGTTTTTTTTCCTTTTACACAATTTTAAAACAAAGGATAAAATATTTCTGGAGCAGCAACCCCACTAATTTTAGCTACGAGCTGCCACTGTTTATGGAAAAGTTGAAACATGTTTATACATACTCGCTATATTCATTTGATGAGGCGTTTTTTGATTTAGTGGAACACAAAACAATCCTTTCACTTTGGATTTAGGAAAATTTTCCACAGTTGTTTTATACTTTTTTTGTTTTATTTGATGCTGTTTACTTTTAATTGTTTTTGCTTTGTTTTATAATAGGCTAATGAAAGAAATACCATAACGTTATAATGAATGTAAAATCCAACAATACCAGTTAAGTAATAGCTTTGTTACCATTATAACTTACTCTAGATTGAAACATAGTGTGCTTACAAAACTTATATTATTTTAATTTCTATCTGTATGACTAATTATTGTAGTACAGTACATGTATTCTGAGGCATTATGATAATATGCAACCATTTTAATTTATTGAAGTGACATGATTTTTTGAGCAGGGGAATCAAACGGCACAAATTTTATCTCAAATTGTGCCTGTTTATTTAGTGACTATAGATTTAGACACGTCTATTTGCCCCTTTTAGCGAATCCAGGTTGGCTCATAAACATGGTGTCCTGCGACTTGTAAGTCAAGAAATTTGATCATATTTATGGAATTTTCACATATTCACCGATAAAATACCCAACTTGTATTTACAATAGTCACAATAGCATTCTCCTCCCAATTTATATATATTGCTAATCGCGTTCAACACACCTGTTCATTGTTGAGCATACTAATCTCAATTCTCAAAGTCAACATGAGATTTATGTCTCTTATATAGCCCCCCCCCCCCTTTCTCTACAGCATTTCTTTAACCGAAATTGAGTAATGGCTATACGCATGCACGTACATTTTATTATTATTATGTCTGACGACAGGTCCATTCCTTTTGTCAGTGAACTTAGACCGCCAATGCGCCCTGTCCTCTATCTCCTCCTTCAGCTACCAGAATTTTCTTATTTCCTTCAAGCAATCCATTATTTGAATCCTCCTTCTTCCTAAACTCCTCTTTCCTTCAACCTTTCCTTCTATGACGTCGTACAGAAGACATTTCTTACTAAGGATGTGTTGCTTTGTATCGAAGAATCACATCCAAAATTGTTTTATTCTCAGCCACTCTTCTTAGGACTTTATTTGTCTCCCTGTCTGTTCACCTGATCTTCTCACCATTCTTCGTATGACTTAATTTGTCCCCCTGTCTGTCCACCTGATCTTCTCAAGTCTTCTCCAGCTCCACATTTCAAAGATCTTCAAGTATTTCTTTCCCATCTTCCTAAGAGTCAAAGTTTCTGCTCCAAATGTAGCATTTCATCCGATCTATTCTCAGTTCCAAACTCAACTTGTTACCAGGGGCGTCGCGCTGGGGTGTGGGGGTTAACCCTTGAAAGTTGGGAATTTTGTTAGATTTGAGATATGAGATCTGGAGTTGGGAAATTCTAGGCTTATTCTGTACCCCATTACTTTCTATTATGAAAGTCCTTAACCACAGACTTGTAGAGACACATTTAAAATTTCCCAACTGTTGATTCCTACTCTAAGAAAAATATCCCACCTTCAAAAACCATAAAACATTGAAAGGAGATTCCTTGTTTAGTAGATTGTAGAAATCTTAGTTAATCAAGTAGCACCGTTGTCAGGCAGAGACAACGGCCAGTGAGTGTATACCGAATGCGGTATGGAAACGAATCGTAAGCAATGCTTGAAGTGGCAGCATTGTCAGCCAATGTTTCGTTTATGGTTTAGTGTTATTAGTTGTGACTTTCGTGGCTGCTAGACTGTTGCAGTTTTATGATTTAAATTATCTTATGTTGTACAGCCAATGCTTTAATTAGGGCTTGATTAAATTTTTAAGGCATAAATGCAGTGAATGCTACGCAAGATTTTATTGTTTTCTTATCGAAGATTCTGACTGATGAAATTTACTTCTGAAATACACACTAATTTTTCTAGCAAGTATCCATACTAGTTTGAATTGAACTGATGTATCTTATTTCATTGTTTATTAAAATAGGTTTTAATTAAAGCAATTTAAATAGGCTCAAAGCAACAATGAATGAAGAGGAGTAATAGAGCTGTGTTACATTGTTACAACTAATATAATTTTTCATTTGATTAAGTAAACTACATTAAACAAAAAATAAATGTTTTTTTTTCACCCTTTAACATTTTAAAATTTGGGATATATTTTTTAATTCGTTATTTAGTGTTCTATTTGATGAAATTCCGTGTAAACATGTTGTTTAGAGTGCTGATTTCGAATTTGCCATAAGTTATTTAATAAAATGTCAGGGGAAGCCCCTTCACCCTCACGCACTCAATTACAATATGTTTTGAATAGTTTATTGACGTACCAGTATTAACATTTTAGCGCAACTTCCATGAGGTTATGAAGCAGGATATTGGTAGACAGGTATCAAAATACTGTTGAAATATCAATAAATTCAATTTTTTATTGCTTTATTTTACATTTGAAAATGTTTTTAAATAAACATGGCCAAATTGCTAATTTTTTGATAAAGTGATGAGCGAGTTCTAAATCTCCGGGTGCTAACTAGTTAAATATTTCTTCCAAGTGTGTTATAATAAAGCGGCGGTTTCCAACCTGGGGGCCGCAACGTGTTTTAGCTTTATATTTACTTTCTCAAAGATTTTAATGACTATAAGAAGATGTGAAATTCTAATAGAAATGTAAGTTGTTAAAGTGCTAAAAAAGACCAAGTTACTGCTTAGGTTCCTTTTGGCTATTCCATTCTGATAGCTTCTTGCTGACTTGTTTACTGTGACAGACTTGTAATGCTGCTAGCATAATATAAAATCATCCCCCAACCCCGGTCTTGTTGATTCTATTTTACTACATATTAGTTGCATATAATAATAATAATAATAATAATAATCATTATTATAAGCAATTTATAATAATTAAAACAAGCATTAGTGGACATGCGGGTTTAATGTCACGCTCTTTTCGTTTAGTTTGTTGGTGAAGGTGAAGTAAGGATTTTAATTCTGGCCAGAGGTAGTATATTCTAATATCCCTCCAAGCAAATAAGGGTCATTTCCTCTAAATTTGACCTATCCTACTGGCGTAGTTAACTGTATATAGTCCGGGCTGGTAGTAATACACTGTAAAAAAAATTTAAAAATTAGGACTTGCACTCTTTTTAAGTTATCATAGGGTCGCGATGGCCGCAGAAAGAAGAGCTGTGGTCATAAACTACCAAATGTAGGAAACCGTTTTAATAAAGTTGGTTAATTTTTTTAATCTAAACTACACGATTTGAACAATATCTGCAAATCTAAATAAATATATTTAGGTTTTATTGGATATTTAGCTCAAATGCAGGTAAACTGAAATAAATAATAATTGAAGTTATTTCCTTATGCACTGAAAAAGCCTTGTAGCTCTAAAAATCCAATATGAGCAAATTAATAAATAAATTTAAAAATACAGTTGCCTAAAAGCTCGCTTCAAGGCTTGATTAGTACCCCTAAAATTTAAAATAAATTCTGAGAGCCTTATCAACCCCCCTC
>CABFVZ010004009.1:34524-54467 GCA_902151445.1 Timema monikensis
AAAAACACTGCCCCCCCCCCCCCAATTATATTTCGTGCAACGCCCCTGCTTGCTGGTCAACAGTAACCTCCTCTTGTTGAAAGTTTCTATGGAAATGGCGATCCTCGACCTAATTTCCTTGGTGCGGTAGACATCCTTTGTCAATAGACTTCCCAGATTACATTAAAGGAAGAATAAACTAAAAAAATAAAATGTCCTGCAATAATTTTAAATTGTACTCGGGTAAAGTGATCCTGTAATGTTTCAATATGATCGTCTGAAATGTATCTTATGTCGCACTACCATAATGGCCTATCGGTTTAGGCTGATTTTTTTAAAACACCAGCATAGAATTACATAATTTCAGAATGCGTATGTGTATGTGTATGTGTTTAAAAATAGTATTAGTCTATAGTAAACTGCGATCTTAATAAATACTGTTTGTAACCATACTATGAAGAAAATCTGGAAAAGCCAGGGAATTTTAAAATATAGTTTAGCTAGCCACCTTGAAAGTGCTTATTAAAAAAAATCATCGTTAAACAAATATAGATACCCTATTAACAAAACATCGTTGCGGATCCGCCAGTAGTCGAACTCCTGCCTTCCGGGTAACAGAGCTACAAGCCAACACGCTCTGACGAAATTGAAAGCCCATGTAATCTTATATTAATATGTTCCACTTTCTCTCTCTTTCTCAAATTCTTTTGTGTGTGACGCCGACAAAGCCTTTCTCATGGGGGTGTAATAATGCATGATGGGTATTGTAGTATGTCGTTTGGTAGAACCTGCACTGAATGGGTTATTAATCTCGCTTTCCAGTTTTCTTAACCACTTTTGAAACAAAAATGAACCGTACTATTTTTTGGATAACTTTATATTTTTTATTTTTTCGCCACCCTAGGAGAAATTAAGTATTGTGATCGTAAAAGAATCGGATTCGAGATTTTTTTTTTTGACATCTACGTTTCATTACCCCTTAAACCCGATAAAGTATCCCCCAAAATGTTAAAAGAAAATAATGATCAGTTTAGAAAAGTTCGTTTAGAAAATGCATTTTTTTTTGCTGAGAAAATAGATACAATTTTACTACGTTATTTGACGAAAGTTTCCTATGAAAATTGAACTGTAGATCTAGTAACTTTTAAAACTGGAAATCTAATTAGGCCCTAGTAGATTGGAACAGGAATTCACAAACCTTTTAGAACAAAGAAAACCTTGAATCATAAAAAATTACACTAATATTATGAACATTCAATAAAAGAAGTTAAATCTTACAAACATAAATGTATAAAACAAAAGGATAACATAATATGTTCCGGTTACGCCTTTAGTAAATGCCTCTAATCATATCTTTAAATAAATGGCAATCATAATTTAGTGATTATATTTTATATTGTGAAAAAAATTAAAGATTATTCTAAAATATCCTCACCAAGCCGGGGGTAACTATGGTGAAGCCCAAGGACTCCACTGAGCACATTTAAAAAAACTATGAATTAAAGAATTTTTAAATTTAGTTTATAAAGAAAAATAGTCTGGCAACACAGCTAAATCGCGATTTTTCCGACAATTCGTTCTAGTCGGCCTTCTACAGTATTTTGTTTTATTAACCCGTGTATTCATCCAAGCGGAAGTTAT
This sequence comes from Timema monikensis, assembly GCA_902151445.1. Lineage (NCBI taxonomy): Eukaryota > Metazoa > Arthropoda > Insecta > Phasmatodea > Timematidae > Timema > Timema monikensis. Next base: position 36,145 of record CABFVZ010004009.1, read on the forward strand.
CCAAAGCTTACGAATCGCAGCCTATTGTCCGCCAATACCGATTCTATCACATGAATTGTATTGTCTGTTTTTTTTATTCACGTCGTGGGAAACCAAACGAACTTGTTTCCAGGAAAAATCAACGACAAGAGCGTATGTCTGGCAACTTGTTGGGGAAACCGGGGCTATTTCCTCGACAGTTGAATCGGGCCCACGTACCTTCCTTCTTCTTAGACTTGGAATCGTGACAGTAGTCCTCTTGTATTGAATAACAATGGTGGCATTAAAACTACGAATCCTACATTCAGCTGCTAAGAAAAACCTAATGGAAAATACACTATTTTTTCCTACGACTGTTCCAGTGCAATAAGGATACAGTTGGGATGTGGAGGGTAACTGTAGGGTTACAATAAGAATGTGGAGGGTAACTGTAGGGTTACATAAAATGTGGATGGAAACTGTAGTTATACAGTAGGAATGTAGAGGGAAACTGTAGGAATACAGTAGATATGGAGGGTAACTGTATGGTTACAATAAGAATGTGGAGGGGAACTGTAGGGTTACATAAAATGTGGATGGAAACTGTAGGGATACAGTAGGAATGTAGAGGGAAACTGTAGGGATACAGTAGAGATGTGGAGGGGAACTTTAGGGATACAACAGAAATGAGGAGGGGAACTATAGCTAGACCGAAGAATGTGTGAGGTATACAGCAGGAATTTATGTGAAATAAAATAATAGAATTATATATATATATATAAAAATCTATTATCAGAAATGGTTTTCTTGTTAAATTATTTGATCTTCCTTGTGTTAATATAATGTATAGATATGCATGGTATATTATATTACATATTAATGTGTGTGGTATGATTAGGTTTGTTGATGTATTTTCTCTATATTTTATTTTTTAAGTATAGGATTTTTCTCATGGTGGATGGAATTCTCTCCCGCGCCCTTAAAACATTTCAACTCTTTTGGACTTAATTTGTACTATCGTCCACCATATTTGAGCCGCCGTTTTGGAGTTTTCTCGTAAAGTTGACATGCTTCCTAGCGTCCGTACCAACTTTCAGCTCTCTATGGTGTCGGCAAATGGTAGAAAGAGCCTTATAAGGACATACAAAACACCCCATGGGTTGTATATATTGTGTAGATTATCACCAGAATACACTTTTATTTCACTATCGTACCTGCTGTTTCCAGAACTGGCCTCAAACTTGGCAGCAAGGTCAGCCATCGAGTTATTGCCAGGCAAAATATCAAGACTTGACACGAAGCGAGATATAGGCTTGGAGACCCTGTCGTTCTGTCGACGCAACTCGTGTGGCGTCTGGTGCTATAAACTCCCCTACCCCTCCTAAATATATATTATCAGTAGTGGGCGGATTTATAGGCACTAAATTTTTTTTTAAAAAAAGGCAATAAATAGGCACTAAAAAGAAAAAAAATAAGCACATAAATAGGCATAGTAATGAAAAAATGCACCAAAAGACTCAACATTTTTATTATTAATTCTTAAAATTTAGTATACACTTTCCATGAACACAAATTAACTACCATTAGAGTTAATTACCAAATACTTCTCAAGATTTTCAGGTGTAAATTTTGTTCTGATGTCTGGCAAAATGTTTTTATACTGTAAAAAACTTCTCGACTTCCCATGAAGTCATCGGGCAAAACATCAGACAAGCTATCTCTGCTGAGCTAAGATTGACTTCTGGGAGTGATGTAGTTCGTCCTTCTAAGATGTATGCAATACTTGCCATCACTTTCCACCGAGGGTTTCGCTGCAATACTCTGTTAAATTTGTCGACGATGGCTGTGCCAACTGAGACAGAAGCCTGATTCAGGTTTTCTTCTATTCCCGCATTATCTTCACAGCTTTCACAAAAGGCAAATCCCTCTCTTCAAAAACTGTGATTGTTCCAAGAAGCTTTCCAAAATTGCTTTTTACGTATGCCAAATCCGCAATGACACTTGAGCAGGAGATGGCAGCATTCGCTCCTGTAATGGCGACAGCTTGTTCCTCGTCAAAAGTTTGGACTACCTACACGCAAAAAGGTTGATATATCAAAACTCACCATTCTTTCAATATATTGTGTTCTACAAGTATAACCATTAAATTTAAAATATGTTTCAATAATGTGGACGGACAGGTGAAATCAATAAAACTAGTGGTAAGCGCTCACTGCAATTTTAATTAGTGAACAGCCCTAAATATAGTGTATTGTATAATATATTTTGAATGTCACTCAGGTGATCTGCATAGTACAACGCAGCATGAAGTCATGTACCTCAATGCGTTAACACTGGCTGTTGTGGCAAGGGTGTGTTGGGCAGGGCGGCCTTAAACGAGAAGATTCGTGATGGAGCCTTCAAAAACACTTTCTTGACTGTAGAAATAATAGCGTTAACATTTGTAAAATGTGATCTAATATCTTCTGCAACCCTATGAACAGCACGCGCCAGACAAGTGACGTGAATTAGCTTGGTGTAGAATACTTTTAAGTTTGCAGATGCTTTCAACATGTAGGCCGCACTGTCTGTCAGCAGCACCGAAAACCTTTCATTGTTGTTTTCTGATGGTCACAGGACACCATATATAAACAAATTAACTGATTTATAACTCTCATTTTTATAGGAATAACACCGCAAATCATTAAATTAACACATTATATCTTGTGAAATTAAGTTATATACTTACGCAAAGCATCACGGACAACTATGGAAATTGTCGAGCTATCGGTTGCCTCAAGCATCTTTGAAACAACCAAGTGAGGTTTCCCAGGACCCGTAGAGTCTAGTTTTCCAACCACAACATTTGCAAAATATCTGCCACAGTGGTCAGTGTAACAGTGTACTATACATAGCCACTGAATGAACTGACACTGCTGTGAGCTAGAAGAAAATCTTTGTCACCAGTCTGACCCGACTGAACCTATCAGACCACTGGACACATGTGTCTTCTACGTAACATGAGTATCCACGTGGAGTGACTTAAGGAGTGAAGGAGGGGGGGGGGAGCAGCCGCAAGTATTTAGAAAGAAAAAAAAGAGGTGGGAGGAAAAGAAAGATATGTAAAAAAAAGGGCACTTTAACCCTAGAATGGTAAGGTGGGGTACTGCACACCCCAGCTTATATTCTTTTTGTTGCCAGGCTTGAGTGGTGGGGGTATCTTTTGTTTCCGACCTATGTAAATTCAGTCTGTAGTTTGACCTTCACAGTGGATGACGTTCTGAGCCCTGACTTCTTGCTATAAGGTAGGGGGAACTATTTTTGTAAACAAACTACCATCATGGGGTGTATTATACCCCACCTTACCATTTAAGAAACACATTTTTCCTCGTATTTATTTTTCTTTTACCTACTATGTGTAATATAAAAACACTAATTAGGGTTTATTCATATTATCCATATATATTATACTCTAGCTAATTAATATACTCTCAGAAGACATGGCGTTTAGACTGAATGTCGATGCAATCCTAGAGTTGTTGGAAAGAAATGAAGATGAGGAGTTCTTTCCCCGACATCAACTCACTGATGAAGAACCAAAAACTGTTATGGAGCAACAAATCGAGGAAGACGATGAACAGCCTGCAGATCCAGTAGGATATGTGGAAGAATAAGTAGCAAATCTAGCACCAAGGAATACAGAAGACGTTCAACTGGGACCTTTTATATATGGACGGAATGGGTTCCGTTGGAGCTGTACACATCCAAGCAGACGAGGTAGACCTGATATAGTAAAAGCGTACAACAAAAATAAAGGAGGAACTGACTGTTTTGACAAATTATGGGATACATTTACGACATCCAGAAAAAATAAGAGATGGCATCTGCAGATTTTATTTGCCATGGTTGATCATTGTGGTGTAAATTGCTATATATTGTTTGCACTGGCTAATCCAGACTGGAAATATAATCCAAAACATAACTGACATTACTTTTTGAAAGAGCTAAGTGCAAACCTGAAAAGAGATCATCTAATAATGAGGAGTAAATCTGGAAACATTCCTAGAGCCATCAATATCCACATCAGGGAGATACTAAATCTACCAGAGGCTAAAATCAAGCCACAAGTAGATCATGAACAGCCATTGACAATGAAAAGGTGTCATATTTGTCCAAGAAGCAAAGACAGAAAACAAAACTTAAGTGTAAATATTGCAGGAAGCCTATGTGTTTGGAACATCGGGCAATGTTGTACCAGGATTGTGTTGAGTGAGCTATTCATGTAAAAAATACTCTAAAGAAACTTTATAGTTAGTATGATTCCTAACTTTTAAATTATTCCTTACTTAACATAGCAACTATATTTAAAATATTTTACCATAATAAAAAAATCATATATATCTGTAATAGGTCTACATAATGCACATTAAACGAAAAATATTTAAAAAAAATTGTTTGTATCATTTTAATGACCTATTTCTAACTGGGGTATGGCATACCCCACCTTACCATTTAAGGCCAAAATATTCACCTTACCATTGTAGGGTTAAGGCTCCCATTTGTAAAATAGGCACTAAACACCGAAATAGGCATTTATAGGCACTATAAAAGTTATCACATTATCTTCGAAATCCTCGAAAATAAACTTATACCTCAAAAGCCTACTTTTCAAAGCATAGGATTTAAAAAGGCATTTAGGGCAAAATCCGCCCCCTAGCTATCAGTGACATTCCCCTCGCCGGGGTAACACCGCATAATACATCACAGAGTGTCTGGGAGGTGGGGGGTGGACGATATCCCGGCATTGTTTCTTCTTTAAATGAGTGGGTACGAACTTGGGGTGCTAGAGTAGGCCGAGAAGTGATGGTTCGTGGGTAGGGCTGGAGGTATAGCCCGACAGAGAAGTGATGGTTCAGAGGTAGGGCTGGAGGTATAACCCTGGTGAAAAGAACTGTTTCGTTCTTGACGTGCCTCTGTTTGGCGACCAGAGGAATTGTCACGAGCACATGGACACAATAAGGACACAATGACAGGAAGGATTGTGTCTTAACGCGCCTCTGCTCGGCGACCAGAGGAATTGTCACGATCACATGGACACAATAAGGACACAATGACAGGAAAGACAGTGTCCCGACTGGCAGTCTGTCGGAAGTGTCCGTCACCATTTTCGGAGGTACTGTCGTCATACTCTAAAACGATCGCGCGCGTCTTTACGCCAGTGGTCTCGGTTCGTATCTCAGGTTGATAGTTTGACAAGATGGAATTTGCGCGGTCGCACTCAACCCAACGAACTAAACGTCAGGCTCGACAACACTGGATATCATCTCTGAAGGAACTATATGGTTACTATTGGAGAAACAATGTTGTTCTCTTGTTTTATTGTGTTCGATCTTCCCTCAACATAAAACAAACTTTGCAACGATAATTCTCCAATGTTGCCAGTAGCTCCTTCTCAACACCTTCCTACATAACTGAACGCGAGGAGATTCGGCAACAGCTAACAAAGAGAGAGAGCGCCAAGGTCAAATTTTCTTAATAAGACCTGCACTTGTCACAGAGGTGATCTTGGGTATAGTGTGGCTTTACGGTAAAGGGGAGGTTGGAGTTTAAATCCAGGTCGGGTGTACCGAGTATGGTTTTCCATGAATGTTTGTTTCATCGTATGTAATATATTGACCGCGAGAGATGCAGTATCTAGCTCTATCCCCCCCCCTCCCCTGTATGTGTAGTTTCAGCCGCTCTGTGGGAACTGCACGTTGCCCAGAGCACACCTTGGAGGTTGTCTACACGTGATACCCACCATGAGATGATGATGATAGGGAATATGGAGGCGTGGAGTGATCTTAAACCTAACTTGAGCCTAATTAATCAGGTCATGGTAACTGTTGCATCAGTTCACCTTTAGGTAAAAAAATACCTATGATACCACCGAGAATTGAGCCTGGGACTTTAAGATCAGTAGCCAGGGGCGTTGACCACTAGGCCGATCAATGGTTTACCTAATGCGGGTACACTTACTTTCAATTCTTTACTAACTCTTACCTCATTAGCGTAGTTGAAATGCATATAGTCATCTGGACGGCTTACACTATGAGGAGAAATCTTATTGAATGACGTCATAGAAGGCAAGGGTTAAAGGAACCAGGAAGAGACGAATTAACCTGATGGAGGACCTCAAACAAGGAAACAAGATTAAGTTTCAGAAGTAAATTTAGACAAGGCATAGGACCGGCTGGAAGACAGAACACCTAGTAATAATAATAATAATAATAATAATAATAATAATAATAATTATAATAATAATAATAGCCCAGACGGGTAGTTAGACATGGTTGGCGGGAATCATCTTTCGGAACAAATGACATAACCTGGATTAGAGGCCTGACCTCCCTGTCATCATTGGCAAACCCAGACCCGTACGAGTTTGACGCCTTGGTCTTCGTGCCCCCCGACACGTCTCCCCACCACTAATAAACGTTAGATGGGAACTGCCCTGAAGGCATTCCTTCTCACCGTATACGAGAAGTCCCCATAGTTATTGTTCCGTTATCTCCCCTCCCCTCCTTCCTCCTGATAGCGGCGCAGTTAATCAGTGCGTCGCTAGTCCAGCAACAAGTAGGAGTTAGGGGGAGTGCGCCGCGATGCTGACGTCTCTTCAGTCGCCTTCCGTCGTCCTCCAGAGTGACAAGCGGGTTTCTAGGAACGAGCGATAGCATCTTCGGCATTGTTCAGTTCCGTTGACGTTTTCCGAGTAAAGTGTGTGCCCAGGATTGTCAAGGTGACGTCAGGTTTGGGCTCGTGTGTACAGTCTCGTTCAGGTAAGAAGGAACCTTCTCCCCCTTTTTTTGACAAGTCATAAAATTAACTAAATCATTCTTCAAATACGTCAAACTCCCTTAAGTGCCCGAATGATCTAAGGTGTCACTATCGTGTTAGACTGGCCTGAAAAAGATGGAGATTGAGGTTCGAATCCTGGTTAGGTATTCTTATACGTGGGGTGAGGCGGGCTCTTAAGACGTCTGGTTAGAGCTGTATTACCTACCTAAGTTAAAGTCTGTTCAGCGTAGGAATTGTTTTCTGAAAGGCCTTTTTCCCTAGCAGAAATCTATTATATAGTAGGATATTGGTAAGAAAAAAGACCTTTCAGAGAGTAATTCCTACCGTGAATGGAGTATAGGTGTTTTATATAGGGTGAGGCGGGCTCTTAACGTTATTTGGACAAAGCTAATGTTGAGAAAAATCTGTAAGATAGCATTTGCGTCGCTGAGAAAAAGGTGAGAGTGTGTGCTAACGGTCCGTCCCGTTGAGAGCCAAAAATCCATCTTCGTCAGCGGTGGACTGGAAAGTCTTGGGCTGAAGTTTTTGGAAGGGCAGAGAGGGTGGGGTAGGGGGCGGATTAGCAGGTAGACACCTCGGGACCGAACTAAACAGTTGGTTCGTTTTTAAAGTTAAACTCAACTGGATTTAAACACGAAGCTCATTTAGTTTATTTTAACGATGAATGGTGGTCAGGGTTCAAATCCCGAGTGCGTAAACAAAGGGTGCATCTTTCTAAATGGCTTCCCTTTGTCCCTTCACAGAAATGTGGGTACATTTCCTTTGTTTTAGATATTGCCTATCATTAAAACCAGTGTAATTAATAAAAATATTAATTAAACTCACTAAGTGTGCTTTATGCAGATATGCCGAACTAATAGAGTGGAAGGAAACAAGGGGGGAGGGAGGGGGATATTAAGTATTTAAAGCATTATCTCTACATGATGTCGAATATGAGTATTTGGTAATTACGATTATAGCCTCATCTACATATTATTTAAATTAAAAAATGACATCTTTGCGCGGAAATTGACTTGGGACCTACAAACTATGTTTGATAATTGTTATAAAACTAATTCATTACGTCTGAACAAACTGGAGAATAAACATTTGACGAGAAAGGACATAAAAAAAGAGTTATTTAAAATGTAGGCTTATGTGTGTGTTATGATTGTGGAGGGGGAAAAGGGGAGGTAGAATCTTGATGTAGACATCCTGTGCACAAATGCACATCCATCTGGACATGTCCGTAACCTAAACCTAGACAATACAGTAGTGGCTCGCAAATTATATTACGTGATGCCATTGTAGGTTGTCGGTGCTAATTTTTTTTAAAACTTTTTTTAGCACTACCTGTTCAGATTATACGCCTTTGTACTAATTACTCTTAACCATAAATCTAGGACAGACACAAAATCCATCCCTCGGCCGTCAATTCATCACTATGCAAGGGTAAACCCACATTCCAATAATGATAAATTTCTCGGCCATGCCAGGAATCGAGCCCGCCGTAGGTGGACGCACTACCAACGGAGCTAAGCCTCGTAATTTTCTAGTATGATTTTTTTTCCTAAGTTAAATCCCCAATCAAATGTATAGATTTTTTGTTTTTTTACGAAAGGGCTCATTTGTTTTTAAAGAAGGATGGGGAGAGTGCACAGCATAGACTTTCTCGCTAATGTAAATAAAAAAGAGATATTTACTTAAAACCCGTAAGATAATTATTTGAAACGAGTTATTAGACATTGTTGCACATTCTACCAAAGAACATATACGAAATAATATACACTGTTAGAGAAAAGAGGAACATCACACCCACAGAGCATTACAGCAATTTCCAAATTAAAAGACCTCCGTAATGTATATATATATATATATATATTTATATGCACATATTATATAAGTGTATTATATATATATATACCTATTATTCGGAAACTATTTTTTTATAAGAAGATATTTCAAATAAAGATTTTTATATTTATTATGCCCTCATTTTCGAAATGATAAGTTGTTTAGAGGTGCGGATAAACGATAAAATTGGGAAGTTTCCTTAAGTGTAAATTACCCTCAAAGCTATTTTCATGAGGAAATGAGAGCTTCCATTTTGTTTTAATGTTAAACAATAGAGATATACGAATTTGAATCCAGTCGAGTTTGATACAATATATTTTTTCTTGTTCCGCCCTTAAAAAAAAAAAACTATCTTTGATTTTAGGGTTGGATAGATAATTTAAAAAACAACTCTGAGAAACCTTATGAAAACACCATGTTCCAAGTTTTATCCCAATTGCTGGAATAGTTTCGTCTCTAGTCAGAGATACGGACTGATATAAAAAAACACCACTTTTTCGGATTCAGGGGGTCATGAAACGTCGGCATCCATCAAAATCTCGGCTTTGATTTTTTTGATACACCCAACATGAATGAAGACCCGTGCGCACTTCTTTGTGTAAGGTCAAACGACCATTTGTACAAATTAGGGAATGTTTAGCCACACCTTCTAGTTGTGGGAGGAGGATAGAGGGATTTATAATTCGACGTCCTTCTAGTTGTGGGAGGAGGATAGAGGGATTTATAATTCGACGTCCTTCTAGTTGTGGGAGGAGGATTGAGGGATTTATAATTCGACGTCCTTCTAGTTGTGGGAGGAGGAATAGAGGGGTTTATAATTCGACGTCCTTCTAGTTGTGGGAGGAGGATAGAGGGGTTTATAATTCGACGTCCTGGTAATACATCTCGTAAGACAAAAGGATTGGGTTGAGATTCGACAATGAGTGCAGCAAAATCTCCTTCATCGCGCTCAACCCCACTACATTCTCTATCTTGGTAATAGAAATCTTATTCTGCATCGTTTTCTGAAGACTGCATGGGCGAGGGTGACACTTCTTGAAGCATGAAAATTGATGTCTTCTGACGAGTAAACCATTCAATAGAATGTCGTGTGAGGCCTCATTACATAGAACATTTCCCAGTAAAAAGTTTTAAATACATTTAAGTGTGATAATCCGCAACCATTGCTCTAACGATGAAATAGTACTTTAGAAAATCCCACTTCTTTGGTGGAATGATCCAAGTCGTCAGTCTCACATTAGACTAGCTAGCCGATGGTGGGAGATCAGGGGTCGAGTCCCGGCCAGGTGTATAAGTGGTAAATTTTCTTTCTACCTACACTAAAAAAAGTATAATATAGATTCTACAGTGCACTCCTCACATATGAGATATTAAGTTGGTTTATTACCACAGTCAAATAATTTAATATCGCACATCGCTGTCTGCGCATGAAAATACGTAGTATCAAATTAAATGTGCTTCAGCGTTCATAGTCACGGGCAAACAGCACCGCCGAACCGCGCATTCAAAATATTTGGAAATAAAAAGTAAGTGCTTAACCTAAATTTTAAACAGCATGCTTATTTGGAAGTTATCTATAAATATGTTTACTAACGATAAAAACATAAACAATTACTTTTTCAAGAATTTCACAAATGGGAAACAAACCTTTTCAAAATACTAAAGCTAGCTATATTATTTTAAAAAAAACTATGACTTTTTGTTATAAATACACATTAAAATTAAAGTGGTTTAATGTTTCTAGTTCATTTTTAATAATAATAAAAAAACTTTGACTGATATTTTTTTTTAATAATATGACCCCGAATATGTCCTAGCTATTGATCAGTTATTGTATATGTAAATAATGTAGCTATTGTTATAATTACTTTCACACCAAAAACTACTATTGTTATAATTACTTTCACACCCAAAGTTGCTATATGTTTCATTACTTTCATACCCAAGTTGCTATTAGGATCAGTACTTTCACACCTTAAGTTAAGTACGGTAACAATGTATGCAAGTGGAGTTAAACTGTAAATGTAATATTTCAAACACCCTAACAGCTTAGTTTTTTTAAACCCGCAAGTTTGGATCAAACCTATAAAATCAAGGCCATGACATTGCCATATAATTTTTTATTGGATTCATTAATTGTGTCGATTTGTACTTACCTACACGTCATTTTAAAGGAACTTAAAACATATTTCCCACTAAAAATATAGTAATCATCCACTTACTCAGATTCCATTGGTTTGAAAGTCAAGTCTTCAGTGTTTGTGAACATGGTACAAGATGAACTACAATTCACTTTGCTATTATCACTAAATAAATAAATAGTATATAATAAGTAGAATATTAAGACTATTCATTTATTTAAAATATATTCTGTTAATTATAAGTTAAGTTTAAAATTGAAATCTGGGAGCATAAAATATATTATGGAGAATAGAACCATTAAGAGATGAAATAATTCTGCATTGATGGAGTTTTAATTATAAAGGCCTAAGTAATTTTATAATAGTTCAAAAGATTAATATTTTGAAACAGATAAATCCGTTCACAAGGGCTCACTTTATTTTTTCTCAATATAGTAGAAAAATAATTATTGTAGTGTACATGGTAATCGAACCCGGACCCTTGTGCTTGGCGCACCAAAGTTTCACCATTGAGCTACCTACTCAGTATTTGTACAATGCTAAGAAATACTTATCAGTCATACTTTAAAGAAGGTTTGGTGAAATACGTGTGGCAGGACATGGCTCGTTAATAGCTATAATATTATAGTCTAGATCATTAATATTTGCTATAAATGATATCCAAGAAACCATTTAAAATCGATAAAAAATTGTCCAAACGCCAGCATAAGGCTACCCTGGATCAACAATGGTGTGTGTTTCGGATTGTTATTAAATGGCTGATGATTTTACATACCACCAACTAACCCTTAAAATATGAGCGATAAATGACCCTAGCACAGGATTAGCCCTAGATGGCTCAGTGGTAAGATATTGACGTGCATAATTTGGAGGTTCCCGATTTGGTTCCGGATTACAAAAGAATGTTCAATAAAGTTAATTATTTAACTTCAATAACATGATATATGTTTGAAGTCATTTCACCTACTTATTAGCGGTTCGGGCTCTCCAAATTTCTTCGTAAAAGAGTTTCATTGCCTTGGAATGCTTATTCATTTTGCTTTTTACATATCTTCTCCCATCTTTAAACTTTTGTGGGGCCATTTTTTAAAATAAATAAAAATGGTTTTTCCACAGTTAAAACACTTCACACCTCTTTAAAGACATTAAATGCAATTACACTCAGCCACACTGAAAAAAAATCCTTTCATCAATAGCACTTGCTACACTGACTTGAAAACGGTGTAGAACCTGGTAACAATCCCTAAAGAGAGATGGTGATATAGTTCAGGGCGATGAGCTTTACAAACATGCCAAAACCACTTGCAACATACTATTCATTCACGACCTAAGTTTTACCTGGATGACAGCTCGAAATATTACTAGAAGTAATCCCTAATATATCACTACGCCAACAGCTAACATCTATCACTTTGGATAACTGTAATGAAAACAGATGGTAATATATTAATGTGATAGTTAATCACAGTAATTTAGGCCAATATTATTTATAAATTTATTTGAGGTCGGACACAAAGTTTATTTATTGTTTTATTCCCCTTAAAAAAATATTAACACCACTTTCACAAAAACTTCTAACGAACATAGCTTCAAAATGGCGACTGACGAATCTAAACCATATAATTGAACATAACGGTAAACAAGTTTTTTGCAATTAGGCAGACAAGCAGTTGATGAAAATATTTTATTCAGTTAAATATTTCAAAATACGATAAAATAATCATAAAATCATTTATTGTATGTAAAAAAATTACAACAATTTTCCCTTTTCCAAGTAAATACGATGTCTGTATTAAAATATATTGATGTGTGCACTATATTACACAAAATCTGTAACGTTCCAAAACGAAAAATAAGTACTTTTAATTATGTTTAAAATATTGTTTCGAATTGGATAAAAAGAAATTATTAAAAAAAAATGAAATAGTATGAGAAAACTTAAGTTTACGTTATTTTAAATGTAATATATAACAGGTAATTAAAGATATTTACATTTATAACAAAACTGTGATCTTATACAAGTGTTGGCAACCCAAAACCAAACATATGATTTTGAACTGTCATCCAGGTAAAAACCTATCGTGAACAGTCTGTATTTATAGTTTCAAGGACAGACAGCTGGTGACTTGGAGTGAGAAGGGATGAGTTGTCTGCTCTACTCTAACCAGGCCGTTATGTTTCGGCTATTGCGGGCTTGTATCAGATATATTTAAAAATCCGGGGGCAAAATATGTAGCACCTCAGCTTGTATCAATTTTCATGAGTTTCAGATTGAATATTAATGTGACTGAAGTACCATTATAAAGTTAAAAGAAGTCGGCATTAATTGCTTTACTTCCCCCATTTATTACACACGTTTAAGTATACAAAATAATTAATTGAATATTGAATTTATTTGGCAATTTTTTACGCTATTAATTGAAGGTTCATTTAAATAATATTATTTCCTATTAATAAACCGCTTCAAGTACTTCTAACATTCCAAATATGAAATCTTTGCATCATTTGGTTTTCCTTAAAATTGTTGCACTAGATGCCAAAATTTCAAACTTTGAGCAAACACTGTGCTTAAAATATACATTTAATCTATATTTTATACACTGATCCAAGTTTGGTTTAAGAAGACCTACTAATATTATTAATTTTGGGCTATACACCCTTATCATCTGTAGTAAAGGTTTCATCGTGACGTAATTGTTACTCAAATGGGAGAGAAAAACAGCGATACTGAATGAAGATTAAGCTGGAGTGTTATTCACACATGATTTCGAAGCTTATAGTTTGGAGAATAGTTTCCCAGCGTTTTTAAAAAACTCATTTGTTTATGAGAAGTCTTTAATCAGCCTGTTCTAATCACGAACTCTTCCACACTTGATGTTTAATTAGGTTATTTCTCTCACCACATAACAATGATGCCATTATACGACTAACTTAATCATGGTGGCACCAACCAGGGAAAACAAGGAGAAGCCAGAGAATTTAATTTTAATTAAGGAACAAATCTAGGAATTTAAGTACTCCTCTAAAAATATATGAATTTCTCACTTAAACCTACCTAAAATTTAAATATGTATTTTCTCGTTTATTAACAAAATGCATTGCTTCTAATATCTGGCATTCTAACAGTAGATGGCTGTACATTGTCTGTATTCCCCCTCAGAGAGAGAAATATTGTGATCGTCAGAAATATCTAATAGATTTGTTAGATGTTGACCGAATAAGTTGTTTTTGCGATGCCTTGTGACTCTATCTGTTTGTTTGTCTGTCTGTCTGTCTTTCTTTATCTCGGTCTAGAACCGAAATCATTTTATCATTTGGGCTAAAACTTACTATATATGGTTTTCGTAAGGTCCCTCCGAGTTTAAAAAATAATAATTTGATATCCAACTATATTATTATTATTAGCACCGCGTCTTACTACCCATTCGGGTTATACGCACTTACGCTAATGTGTAATGGTAGGGTGATTGTGAGAGATGAAATGGAGGACCTACAGTTTAACGTGGAATCCGAACCACGGTGGAGGCCTGGCATTCCCCACATTCACAAGATGTCTTGTCCATTATATCCAACTATAAAATGAAGGTTAGTTTACTTAAGTATAAGGTGGGGGTGATAAGATTTTCTGAAGATCCGCGTTCACGATTTTGATTAAACTTTGGGTCTAGACATTGCTTAGCATTACAAACAAAATGGCACTTTTAATTTTCCAACTAACCCGTTTCGGTGGCCGCGTGGTCTAACGCGCTACTCTCGTGTTGGAATAGATTGCCGAAGACGGGGAGATTGGGGCTCAATCCCGGTCGGGTGCACTGAGGATGGTTTTCTTAATTTGTTTTAACTCTCCCCCACGCAAATGCGGGTGCACTAACTCTAAATTAAACCCTTCTAGTCCCTAACCCATTAGTGTCATTAGTACTTAGGCGTATAACACGAATGGGTACTAAGACGCGGTACTAATTTTTTTTTTTTACTTAAAACAAAGTTTCATGGGAAAATTTAATTTTCTTTAGTGTATCGCCGCTTCTCCTATCAGATAGAAGAAGTGACGAATACATTAACAAGGATATACAAAGAAGGATGGGTAGCATGAAACATAAGAGATATATACAAGTTTAACAAATCAGTTTATTTAAATTCAAACAAGTTGAAAGTATTACAAATGGTTTGACGAGATCATATACAGAACATTTAATTGTTTATCGATGTAAATCATATCAGCTACTTTAGACATTGTTGTCCCAGTCGGGAGCGTTGGGTGTGAAACACCTTATTTGACTCAACCAAGACAAGTGTCTTTATTAGAAAAGGGTGTAACTCGCTGAAGTAGAACAACTGCATATTCTAAAACGAAGGTGCGTCTGCCTGTAAACAACAGCTATTTAAATTGAAAGGAACTATAGGTTTAAGGTTATGCACCAATACATAACATCACTCCTAAAGAGTTACAACGTTGGCAGTTAGATGGGCTAGCCAGCATGAGTTAACTCCATATTGAACTACGAGATACAAATGTCAAATTCCTAGAACAGGAACAATAAGTTTACAAATAGTTAATGGCGAGCTACTAGGAATCTAGGCAGTAAGGATACTATGACCGATCTATTCCTCATTAGTACTGCCAGGTCATTCAATAGTATAGTTAAATCTCAACATAGGTCTGGAGACAGACTATAACAACTACAAACAGTTAAAAATTAATTAATTCAAGTGGTGCCTGAAGGGGGCCGGACAAAATAAACAATAGGTACCACGCGGGCCACTACTCTAGACTAGTGGCATACCCACGAGTTGAGTCCCGTACAAAGTACAACAATAGATAGATAGAGACCGGAATTTGTCAAAGACCCAACTAGCTCATGGAAAAAAGCTATAAATTACCTGATCTCCCCCTTTTTCCGATCTAAAAGGTAAAACCATCTGGAACATGGCCGAACAATATTCCTATAGGGCGTTGGTTAGTTGCCCAAATATTTAAAACTGTCATATGGACATAGAAAAACAGTTCAGAAACTCTGACGTTCATCTTACAGACGTAGAAAAGCAGATCAGAAATCCTAGTATTAAAGGCAGGGGCGGCTCGTAGCTAAAATTAGTGGGGGTGCTGCTCCAGAAATTTTTTAGCCTTTATTTTAAAATTGTGTAAAAGGAAAAAAAAAACGCGTATAAAAAGAAAATTATTCAGGAACTTGATAAAATCTTGTAATGTTATTGATTTGCCCCTAAAGAATATGTAAGAGCATTTACAACAATATCGTCCTAATTTTATAAACGTATCTTATTTCATTTAAATTATAATCTATTACATGGCGCTTGAAGCACTTTTTCTTCCAAGAAGGTACACGCTACTGTAAGTGACGTCAGAGTGTACCAGTCAAGTCAATTTGACAAAATAAGATTTTTAAATAATAACTTCCTATTCTGGAAAGTTCGAATTGAGATTTTAAAAAGTAACGAGTCAGTTTCCGGCTCTCGAACCTCCTAGTAACACCGATATGTTTTTGTCTTGTATTTTAATTTTTTATAACACGACCTTCTCGAAGCTTCCATGAGTAATGGATATATACAAAGAATGGTGCAATGAAAGGGCACTAAGCGTCCAGTCCTTGAAGTACTCGGGACTGCAGCTCCTGTCCGCGATCCCTACGATCATGCTATAGGTCGCGTAAATAGTTCGTCGACGACATGATCTATTTTCTCTTGAAATAAACCGAGATTTAGAAATAAAAACATGTCAACATAATAAGTGTGTATTCATTGGTACAATATTCTAATCATCAGTAAACTCTTCAATTAGTGCTTGACCACGGGGCAATTATCAGCTAATTAAACGGTAATATCTCATCAATTGTGACCCAAGACAGGGATCCGTAAGTCCGAAACTTCATAATTGGCGCACAACGCGGGGCGAGAAAAACAATAACGCCATAATCTTAACAAAAAACCAAACTTTTTTACTTACTTTAACTTAAATTGTTACAGTTCAAGATTGATCTATTCATTTAAAAATTAATTCCATTCTTCTTGTTTTAATTTGCGCTAAAAGTTCAATAATTTTCTCCTTGATCTCTGGGTGACAATTGAGGAAATTTTTCTCCATTGAAAGTACTGCAAGCGCATTTAGTCTTTCTGTTAAATAAAATAACTGAAAAATAAAAAGAATCTAATAGAATAGCTGGAAGTAGAAAATAATCTAATTCTACATTCTTCTACACTTTATCACATTCAAGAATATGGTACACGGTTTTTAAGCACAACATACGCTGAGCAAAAAAAACTTCCTTTCACCACCACGCCAGAGCCGGCACTGCGAGAGCAACAGTGCTCTATCTACCTGGCAGTCTCGCCTTCCTCCCCACTCCCTCTTATGTGCGCATGCGCACAACAGTCAAACACCACGTCGCCGGCACTGTGAAACGCACAGTTCCATACAAAGATTTTGGTATCTTTTTCATAAACTGGAGTTGGCTACTGAAGTACTGACATTTAGCTTAAGGAATATATAGTTTTACAAAAATAAAGAAAGAATTAAAGAAATAAGGACTAATTATATTAAATGTTATCGATCATATCAAGTGGAAATAGGGGGTGCTGCAGTTCCGCAGTGCCTATACACGAGCCGCCACTGATTAAAGGCTATTTCAAAAGCACATAGTGAAACAGACAACGAAGACCCTATCAAAAATACTAGATCTAAAATCACATAGTCTCAGACATTACATCATCTGCGGCGAGATCGACGCGTCAAATGTCGTGATCCCCGCCTGTACGTCTACCAGCTCTCGATGACTTCTAGGATGTTCCTACGACGTGTCGTTAGAATAGAATGCAAAATATGAAGCGAGGGGTGGTGGTTTTATACAAGATGCACTGAAGTGTTAAGAAAGGGAAACAAACAGGGTGGGGGTGATCCTCCAGAACAAATCAGAACACTTACTAGCGCTTGGAGACGGCAACATTGGGTAGCGGGCAGTCATAACAGTTTATTTAGTCTTGCAAGCGAGCAACGTGTCCGTGTATAGAGAACATAGCCGTCCACTGGGGCAGGTTTCCTTGAGCTTGGCCGTTTCCAGCAACACGATTTCACCGTGTCTTTATACCTGCCACATATTATTAGAATTTATTAGTTATTAGATTATTAGTGATAATCATAAATAAGATATTTATTGAGTGTACATGCTAATGGGTAATTAGTACGTTACATTAGGAATACCTAGAAAATGTCTTAAGAAAATAGTGGCAAACAGTCTACGACTATACATTGGGGGGCTGCATTATGACGTCATCTATATGCGAAGACTAGTTAGTGCTCGCGCAACTCATTTCATAACTTTGAAGAGAATAACAACGCCCAACGTCGCGTCGCAAGACATTATAAATAAACAAGAAGACCACTTTCTGTCGGATGGAACTTTGCTTGAACTGACTACAGTTCCCATAGCGAGACTTTGTGATCTGCGCATGAGTGTAATTAAGCTAGCCTGACAATCAAGGCGTCATCCATAAACCACGTAACGTTTTTTTATTACCGTTTGACCCACCCCCGGATCCTCCCATGTAACACCATCCCCCCCC